>PVLA01005633.1:0-141514 GCA_004027455.1 Hydrochoerus hydrochaeris
GTCATGGGCCTGCAGGACAGCAATTGGTCCTGTGCCTGTCTTAGGCGGCTGGTGGCATAACATATGGGTCCTAGTTGCCCGTCTCTGGCTGCCTGTCCAGTGTCTCAGGGTAGTTGTCTCACAGGAATTTTGTAAATCCTCCTCCATGAGCTCTTTCACTTCTCTCACATTATTCACAGAAGGCAAAAACCCACAACCAGTCCTCACAAAGGGGTTATCTAGAGGGCCTCCAGCAACCCCCCTGGAGTCTCCACCCTCGACTCCATATTGAGCATTACATAAAAACATACACATGTGAACTACACAAATTACAATTATCAGTACAAAACATTTCAAGATCCCCGCGCCCAATTCCCACATGCGGTGTCCTTTTCCGGGAGAAGTGATTGTCACAAGGTGTGGATGGACTAGGACGCGGCATGGACAGAAAAGGGCGCCGCAACTATTTTTTTTTTTTTGGTACTGGGGATCAAGCTCATGACCTCATGCTTGCCAGACAGACTTAAGCCACTGAGCTAAATCCCTGGCCGTAATACTATATTATTTAACTGTCATTTTAATTGCAATTATTTGCTCACTTTCCTCCATTAGACTTTTTCCTTTTCTGTGTTTGTATTAGCATTAAATCATATGCAGTACATTCCATCTTACAGGAGAAACAGTATTTCTTTGAACTTAAAATTTCCTCATTATTGTTCCATTTGTCCCTCTCCATTTTAAAGCAAAATTCAAGTTAGCAGTATGCACTCTATTTTACCACTTTTGTTATTTCTTCTTGTCACATCAATTAGGCTTTTTACCTTACTTTTTTGTCATGGTTGATATATTGTGTCAACTTAAGAAGTTTAGAGGTTTAACTAAGAGCCTCAGCTGGGATCCAGGGTCCTTACTTTATAAACACCTCATCCTGTGCAAGGTGAGGGCATGGAGGTTTTGTGAGTTCTACACCTGCCATGGGTTGGGTGGGGCTATGCAGAGAAAAAGAGGCTTGCTCTTCCCCCTTTTTTGCTTGTGTAGCTTTGCTGTCTTCTGTAGTCTGAAAGTATTGCCCCTGTGCCATGCCACTCTGCCTTGGAGCCAGCTGATTATAGACTGAAACCTTCACAAACTGAGTTCAGTAAACCTTTCCTTCCTTAATTTTGTGTGTTGGGTGTTTTGTCTCTGCAATGAAAAAGTCACCAAGACACTATTCTACTAAAACTACTCTTGTTGTTACCATTCTGACATATTCAGTGCTCCTTGGTCAGTCTACTTGTCCTCAAGGACTGGTTGTACCCTTGTTGTCCTTTTATTTCATTGATGGTGCCTACTCAGTCCCCATTGCTGGCCTCTTCTGTTTTTCTAAATTTGAATTTTCAATGACTTAGGACTGTCCTTAGCTCTCTTCTCTTGCCCTTTATGTGTGATCTCCTTTCATATGTCAACTGTGCTCAGATGTGTCTCATAGTGCGTTCCTGGCACTGACTTCTACCATGATTTGTAGGCAAACATTCTCACAAGCTACTTTGTACTCATGTAAAACTTAAAATGTACAAAGTGGAACCCATGTTTTCTTTGTTAACTCTTCCTACTCTCAGCATTCTCCCATGTCAGTAAATGACTTCCCATTTGTGCAGTCCTCAAACCTCACACTCATCCCTAATAGAATAGTGAATGGATATTGTATTGTTGCTTTAGAAGAGGCAACGAGAATGAGAAGCTTTCTGAGGAAAGCTTGTGTTATACAATCACTATTCTAAAAAGGGCCAATCAACCTCCTGCTTCTTTATAGCCAAAGATTCTCTTTCACTGCTTCCCAGTATGATCCAGTGTCCCTTTTCCCCTTATTTGTCCAGGAAGGAAATTGTCTGAGAGTTCTGGGAAATCAGGCAGTGAGTAAGTTGAGATGGTTGAAGGATTTTCCTTCTTCCCTTGCAAACTGAGAAGTAAGGAACTCTTAGGTATTGGGGGCACCTGCAAGAAGTGTGACTAGCTGTTTATCTGGTGACAGATTAGAGCAGGAAAAAAAGAAAATGAACCAAGACAGTAGTGTGGACAGAGAGACCCTCCTGATGTTGCCTACAGGACCAGTTCTAGGTGTGGCAAGGACTCTAGAATTCCACCCCCTTCATATACCTTAAGACCATGAATAGAAGGTGGTAAGTCACCATAGAGAGCTGGCAGTGGATCAAGGAGGTTCCAACAGTAAGACTAACGATGGAGCAGAGAGGTTTGAAGAGATGGAATTGAAATGGTTACCACTTACCACAGGGATTTTTTTTCTTTAGTTTAAGATAGAACTCACAGTGATACAAGTAATACCAGTCAAGTGAGGCTTTTGCTCCATCAGAAGGGAGCTAGCACAAAAGATAAGATTCTCAGATTACCTCTCTGAAGATGGAGAAGCTTATATAGAAAAAAGTAGTTTGTGCAGGTTCACAGTATCCGCTGTTGCACATGAGCTCAGAATTTCTATGCAGGTAGTTTCAATTCTTTGCTTTTGGCACTGGGTTTGCATTTCATGTGCAATCTGCTTGTGTACATTGGGTCTGTCCACTCTCAGCTCACATAATATGATAGAGCAACTTATCACAACAACCCAGGACATTCATGTAGTATCTAAAATAAGCCATTCTTTGCATAAGGGTTTCTTGAAAGCTTGGGGGATTAGTTCAGTACACTTCTGAAGAGAATTTACATAATGCAACTGAACTTTGATGAGGAGTTAGGGCACTTCTCGCCTGTCTCAGGAGATGTTCTTTAGCTCCCTTGGAACTGAGAGAGGTTAGGCATCTCAGAATTGTCCCAAGGTGAGATAGTGGGAGACACCTAGTGAGTATGTCAGGGAAGGGAAGGAGTAGAGACATTAAGATGAGAAATATTAGATCAGCTGCTGGATGCTTATATCCTAAGCCCACTATTTCTTATCCAAGCCATTCGGTCCCCTCAGCTAAGCTGATGTCATGTCTCCATTCATTGCTTTGACCTCATGATCTCACTATTTTCACTCTCTCACCTCTTCTCCCACATGCATTCTCTACTCAATACCTAGAGTTATCTTTTAAAAACCTATGTCAGTTTCCTACTCAAAGTAACTTGCAATAAAGGTTTTTGGTGTAACTCAGTGGTGCATGCACTGGTGTGTCTCACTGGGGGTGACTCAGGGCCTAGTGTGTATCAGGCCCTGGTTCAAATCCAGCACTGCCCAAAACAAACAACAAAAATAGAAAAGCCTAAAGGGAGCAACTGATCTATATTATTCCTGTAAGATAACAATTTAGATAACTATTAAATCAACCAACAGAAATCAGTAATTAAAGAGAAATCTAATAAAACAAAACATAGTCCTTTGCTTTGTGTAAGCTAGGTACAAAATCTGTGCTACCACGCAGCATGGGAAAAGGAAGGGACAAGCTACACTTTCTCCCAGGCTCCTGGCCCCTGGCTCATGAGAAAGGAAGATTGAAACTGTAGAGAAAAAGAGAAATCAGGGACTCCAGAGGGCTCATGGACAAAAGCAGCAGTGGTAAGTGCTGTGAGCTCCAACAGCTGGTGAATGAGTACATCCTGAGGACCCACCACACTTGGTGAGAGTTATGGTCACATGCCATTCCAAGGAAGGTTTGACTGCTTGACCTGGGACTGAGAACAGCCAATGGTTGGGTGCCTTTCAGACTTCACATTGTTAAGTTCCCCAGGAAGAGGCAGCTATGGTAGATAGCAATGGTCAGCAAGCTGCAGTCAGGCTGGCAAGAGAACCCCCCAACCCAAAAAGTTTAAACTAAAGCATTTCAAACAATTCTCAAGCATAGCCTAAAAAAGAAAATGAAATAAAAAATGCTAACAAGAAAAAAAATATATTCCTGGCAGGATGAGCAGATAAACAAAAAGAAAAATATTGCAACGGGAAGAACAAGTCAGTACCTCTCAGTAATATCTCTAGATGTGAATGGTCTCAATTCCCTAATTAAAAGAAACAGACTGGCACAATGGACCAAGAAAGATATGCAGTATACCAGTGTCTTGATTACTTTTCTCTCGTTTCAGGGGCAAAATGTCCAACACCCAAAACTAAAGGGAAAAAAAAGGCTTATTTAGCTCACAATTTGTGGAGGTTTCAATTCATAATCAGCTGGCTCCAAGGCAAGGTGGTGTTGCACAGGGGCAATAATTCAAGGCCGAAGAAGATAGTAAAAGCAGGAAGAGAAAAAAATGGGGGGGGAACAACCCTCTTTTCCTCCATATATTGTGAACAGGCTACCACCCCCAGGGTGGCTGTAGCACTCACAAAATCTCCATTCCCCACTCTTGCACAAACTCAGGATGTTCACAAAATGAGGACCCTAGCCCCCTGGTGAGTCGCCTAAACTTCTGTTTGACACAGTACATCAACAATAACAACGAGAAATGCATTTAATTCAAAAAAATCTTAGAGTTTAAAAATCAAAGAATGTTTTACATGACAAGAACCTGGGATTAAAAAAAAGAGGAGTTGCTCTCCTAATTCAGACAAGGTGGACATCAATGTAAGAGTGATCAGCAGAGACAAAGATCACTACATAATGCTTCAAGGAATAATTCAACATGAAGAGATAGCAATTACAAATATATGCATAATAAATATTAGCACATCCAACTTCATAATTTCTAGTGCACATGGAAAATAAGATAAGCAGCAATTCAGTTGTAATAGGGCACTTTAATACCCAATTATCACACATGGACAGATCTGGACAAAAAATCAACCAAGGAAAGCCCAGTTCCCAATGGATTCACTTCTGAATTCTGCAAGAATTGTAGAAAAGATCTAAACACTAATACTCCTCAAACTCTTTAGTGACTTTGAAAAGGAAAGTCCTTTCAAAATTATTCCTGGATGTTGGCATTACCCTTTTCCAAAAAACCAGACAAGGATCTAGCCCAAAAAGAGAACTATGGGCCTATCTCTCTAATGAACACAGATACACAACTCCTCAACAAGATACTGAGAAGCAGAATCCAACAAAGCTAAACATCATACATCCAAAACCAAGTAAGTATTATTCCAGGAATGCAGGGATTGTTCAACATGAAAATCAGTAACTATAATTCATGCCATAAATGACTGCAAGGACAAAAATCACATTATCTCAATAGGTGCAGAAAAAGCCTTTGTCAAAATCCGACATCCATTCATGATTAAAACTGTAGAAAATAGATATGAAAAAACCTTATCTCAATCTAATAAAAACTATGTTTAACAAACCTACTCCCAGCATCATTAAATCAGAAAAAAACAGAAGCTTTCACTTTGAAATCAGAACAAGATATCTATTATCACCACTCATATTTAACCATAGTTCTTGAAAGATTAGCCATAGCAATCAGGCGAGAGAAAGAAATGAAAGTGCTATGTATAGGAAAGGAAGAAGTCAAAGTGTCACAAATTGCAGATGACTTGACCCTTTACTTAAGGATTCAAAATTTTCCACTAAAATACTCCTAGAATTAATAATGAAATGTATAGAATCAATACAGAAATCAATAGGTTTGCTATACACTAATAATGAACTCTCTGAGAAAGAAATCAGGAAAATATTACCTTTCACAGTAGCACCAAGAAAAATCAAATACTGAGTAATTAACAAAACTCAGGAAGTGAAAGCCCTCTACAACAAAAATTATGCCATTCTGATAAAGGAGATTGAAGAGAATATTCAAAAATGGAAATATTCCATGTTCCTATATAGGCAGACACAATATTGTTAAAATGGCTATACTTCCAAAATTGAAATGTAAATTTAATACAATCCCAATCAAAATGCCAACAACATTGCTCATGGATATAAGAAAATAATCCCAAAATTCATATGAAACTGAAAGAAACTCAGAATAGCTGAAGCAATGCTGGGAAACATTAGCAAAGTAAGGGGCAACACAATCCCAGATTTAAAGTTATAGTAAAAAGCTACCATGATATAAACAGCATAAGAGGGCCAGGGATATAGTTTAGACACAGCCCCTGCCTGGCAAGCGCTGGGTAGTGAGTTTGGTCACTGGTAAAAACAAGCAAACAGACACCTAAAAAAAAGCATTGGAGTGACACAGATATAGAAATGTAGTAGAGAAAGCAGAGCCAAATCCAGGAACATATAGCTAGTTGAGTTTTTATAAAGGGACCACAAACATCCAATGGTGGAGAGACAGCCTTTTTAATAAATGGTGCTGAGAAAATTGGATATCCATGTGCTGTTGAGTCTAAACTCAGATATTTCACCATGTTTAAACCAAAATAAAAATGGGCCAAAATTTAAATGTTAAAACAGAAACAATCTGCTGGAAGCTAAAATAGGCAAAACTCTTGACAACACATGTATAGGTAAAGACTTTTTGAACAGAACCCCAGTGGTGCAAGACAAATACCAAGAATCAACAAATGAGAAAATATCAAGATAAAGAACTTCTACACAGCAAATGATACAACCAATGAAGAGACAAATTACAGAATGGGAAAAGTTTTGCCATCTCAGACATAGGACTAACATCTAAAAAATATGAAGAATACACACACAAAAATTAGTCCCCCAAATGAAATTGAAATTGAGCATACAAAATGAATAGATACTTTGCAGAAGTACATGACATATCTCAGAATAATGAAAAGGTACACAACGTCTTTGGGTATTAGAGAAATGTTATTAAAATAGCACTGGTATTTCATCTTACTCCAGAAAGGAGGTCTCTTATCAAAGAAATCAAATAATAACAAATGCTGGTGAAGCTGGGGGTGGGGGCAGGACCCTTCTACATTGCCAATAGGAATGTAAATTACTATGACCACTTTGGAGATCAGTATGTTAATTCCTTAAAACACTGAAAATAGAAATTCCATTAACCCAGCTATTCCCCTTCTAGGAATCTTCCCCAAAGAGTTAAAGTCACACAGGGATACACAAATACCCATGTTATAGTGGTTCTATTTATTTATTATTTTTGGTACCAAGGATTGAACTTGTGACTTCGCATTTGCCCAGCAGGTGCTTATGCTGCTGAGCTAAATCCCCGGCCCTAGTGGCTCAATTTATAATAACTAAATATTGAAAAAAAGCCTTTATGTCCATCAGCGCATGGATGGGTAAAGACAATATCACGTTTATATAAAATACAACAATGCCTTACCACAAAGAAGAATCAACTTGAGACATTTTTAGGTAAATTAGATGTATGTTGAGACCATAACATTATGTAAAGTAAATCAGACATAGTTTAAATATTGCATAGTTTCCCTTATATGAGGAACCCAAAATATAAATAAAAAGCAAAATAAAAGGTAGATATTAGAAAGTGGGAAAATCATGATCAAATGGGGAGAGGAAAAAAGATGAAAGACAAAGGGAAGGAAAAGAAACAGTATTTTCAAAGTTTTAAATAGAAAAAATAACACATAATAAAACAGTTTCAAAACAGGCGAACGGGACAATAACAATCATCAAAACATCGAGCATTGCTGCATTGACAGTAGTTGTTCAGAGTGGAAGAGAGAGGCATGAAACATTGCCCAGAAAATTATTAGCACAAAACTTCCTCTAGTGAACCCAGGGAAATCAGCTGCACAACTATCTTGACTGTTTCATGTATGTATATATATATATATGTTTCTTCCTTTTCCCTTCTTTCCTCCCCTTTCTACCATCACAGTTTTTCCTTTGAACGGTTTCTTCCATATTCATAATATTTATTGTACATTTTGGTACATTTCAGTAAAAAACGATCCAAAATGTATACTAGTGAGACAATAAAATGTTTATATATCTGAGTCTGGTTTATTTCACTTACAAGTATGGTTTCCAGTTGCATTCATTTATGTATAAAAGTCTCAAGTTTATCTTCCTTTATGGTGAGTAGTATATATATGTACCAAACTCAAATATCTTTTATCCATCCCTTGGTTGATGGACAGTTGGATTGTTTTCAAGTTTTAGCTATTTCAAGTTGTGCTTGCATAAACATAGGTGCACATTTATGGTTGTGGCATGATTTTTTTAACTCTTCTGGGAATATAGGCCAGAAGGGGAATAGCTGGGTTGAATTAGACCTCTAATCCTAGTTTTTTAGGAAACTGCACGCTGATTTCCACAGTTGTTGCACCAGTCTACACTCCCACCAACAGTGGTTCCTTTTTCTCCACAGCCCCTCCAACATTTGTAATTGGTTGACTTTTTGATGACTCCTTTGTCTATGGGACTACTGGCTATAAATTTTCCCACCCTGTGGGTTGTCTTTTCACTTTGTTGGTGATTTCTTTTGCTTAACAAGGTAAGATCCCACTTGTTGATTCTTTGTTGTATTTCCTGTGTGGTCTGGGTTGTGGTTCTTTTTGACTTTAGTTTAGCGCATAGTGATACACATGAGTTGTCATGGTTTATGTCCGTGGCCCCCAGGCCTCATGTGTTTGCACTGTGCATTTGTGAGTGGTTCATTGTCTAGCAATTGGATTGACGGTGTCAGTACTATACCCACCTAGGAATGCAGCCAGCATGCAATGTAATGGCAGGAAGAAGGTGTGTCTCTCTCTCTTGCCGGTTTTCCTTGCTGTTTGCAGCTACCATGAACTGCAGCCCAGCCATGCTACCCTGCCTTGGAGCCAACTGAGTATGGACTGAAACCTCCAAAACTATAAGAAATAAACCTTTCTTTTCCCAACTTTGGGCATCAGGTATTTTGTCTCAACGACGAGTAAAAAGTAAGACATGGATCTAGTTTTAGTCTTCAGCACATAGAAAGCCAGTTTTTTCAGCATCATTTGTTAAAAATACTTTCTTCGAGTGAACCTGCTTAATGCCTTTGTCAAAGATAAGGTGATTGAGTGTGTTTGTAGATGCATGTGCATCTTCTATTCTGTTATATTGATCCTCAGGGTTTTTTTTTTCTCAATACCATACTGATTTTATCACAGTAGCTTTGTAGTATAATTTCAGGTCCAGGATTATAATGTTCCCTGACTTGTTTTGTTGCACAAAATTGCTTTTGCTATTCTAGGTCTCTTCTGGTTCCAAATGAATTTTAGTAATGTTTTCTCTAGTTCAGGGAGATATGCTAATGACATTTTGCATTAACTTTGTATAACAGTTTTGGAAGTATGGCCATTTTCACTATGTTGATTCTTCCTATCCATGAACAAGGGATATCTTTCCATTTTCTGATATCTTCTTCAGTCTCCTATTTTAGAGTACTGTAGGTTTCAGTATATAGATATTAAACTTATTTTGTTAGATATATTCCTAAGTATTTCATTTTTCTTGATGGTAAGGGGTGTAGTTTTCCTAATTGCTCTCTCTGTGAGTTTATTGCTTGTGTACAGGAATGCTACAGATTTTCGAGGGTTGAGTTTGTATCCAGCTACACTAAAGAATATGGTTATTAAATCTATAAGTCATTTGGTGGAGCTTTTGGGTCTTCTAAATAAAGCATTGTGCCATCTATAAATAATGATAATTTAACTTCTTTTTTTTCCTATTTCTTATATTTATTTCTTTCTCTTGTCTAATTGTCCCAGCTAATGCTTCCAGGACTGTATTGAAACAGGAGAGGTGATAGTGGACATGCTTGTCTTGTTTCTGATTTTAGAGTAAAAGCTTTCTATTTTTGACCATTTAGCGTGATGTTAGTTGATGGTTTGTATGGTTTTTATCAGATTAAAACAAAGATCCTCTGCTCCAATTTTCTGTAGAATTTTTATCATGAATGCGTATTGGACTTTGTCAAATACTTTTTCAACATCTAATGAGGTGATCATGTGATTTTTTTTCTTTAGTTATGTTAATATGGCTTTTTACATTTATTGATTATCATATGTTGAAGTACATCTGAATCCCTGGCATAAATCGAGCTTTGTCATAGTATATTAACTTTTTGATGATTTGCTGCATTCTGTTTGCCTGTATCTTATTGAAGATTTATACATCTTCATACATTAGGGAGACTGGCCTATAGTTTTCTTTTTTGGTTGGATTCTTCTCTGGTTTTGGAATCAGGGAAATACTTGCTTTCAGAAATGATTTTGCAACTACTGCTTCTCTTTCAATAGCTTTAAAGAGTTTCAGCATTACTGGCATTAGTTCTTCTCTAAATTTCTTGTGGAATTCAATGATTAGTCCATCAAGGCGTGTGCTTTTCTTTGTTGGTAAATTTTAAATTATATTTTCAATTTCATTGACTGATATTTGGTTATTTAGAATTTATATATCTTCTTATTTTAGTTTTGCCCTTTTGATTGTGTCTATGAATCTATCTATTTCTTCTGTTTTGCATCTAATTAGAATATAGTTCTTATTTAGATATTGATGATCTTCTGAATTTCTGTGGGATCTGTTGTAATTTCCACCTTTTCATTCCTACTTGCTTGAATTTGTGGTTTTTCTTTCCTCTATTTGATGAGGTTGGCTGATGATTTATCAACTTTATTAGTTCTTTCAAAGTACCAACTTTACAATTTGTTGGTTCATTGTATTATTTTTTAGTTTCTATTGTATTAATTTCTGCTCTTATCTTTATAACTTCTTCCCTCTTCTGAGCTTTGGGTTTGATTGTTCTTCTTTGTCTAGAAACATGAGGTTCAACATTAGGATATTTATTTGAGCTTATTATGTTGTCTTGATATGAGTGTTTACTGCTAGAAATTTCTCTCTTAGGACTGCTTTCATCATGTCCCATAAGTTTAGTATTTTGTGTCAGCATTATCATTTAATTGTATATACTGTTTAATTTTGATTTTAATTTGCTCTGTGACCCCCTGGTTATTCAGAAATGTGTTGTTTGGTATCCATGTGTTTCTGTAGTTTTTGTGATCTCTTTTGATGTTGATTTCAAGTTTCATTGTACTATAGTCATATAGTGTGCAAGGAATGATTTCAGTTCTTCTACATTTACATAAACATGCTTTGTGTGCTGATATGTGGCCTATTTTGGAGAACATCACATGTGCAGCTAAAAAGTATGTGTTCTGTTGTTTTATAGTAGAATACTGTACACATGTACACATGTATAAAGTACATTTCTTCACATGTACAAAGTACACATGTACAAAGTACATTTTTTTACAGGCTTTATTTAATTCCAACATATCTTTGTTGATTTTGTGTCTAGTTGATCTATTTGTAAGAGTGGGGTATTAAGTTCCCTCAGAAAATTATATTAGTGTTTATTTGGTTATTCATGTCTGGTAATATTTACTTTTTGTAGTTGTGTGCACTAGCATTTGGTGCATATATGTTTATTATTGTTATCTCTTCTTCTTTGACTTTTCCCTTAACCAGTATGTGGTGACCTTCTTTGTCCTTTTTTTTAAAATCAATTTTAGCTTAAAGTTTACATTGTCTGCAAAGAGAAAAGCTACCCATGTTTTTTTCTGTGTTCCTGAGGCATAGAGAATTGGTTTTCATCCTTTGATTTTTAGTCTATGAATTTCTTTTGGGGTTAAGTGTGTTTCTTGAATGGAGCATACTGATGGATATTATTGCTTTTTAAAAAAATTTTATTTAAAGAAAAAAGCAAAACAGAAAAAAGGGTAGAAACAATACAAAATTTCAGGAAAACAATAAACAGTAAGAAATCACTAATTAATTGCATATTGTCTTCTAAGACATAGTTTTCCAAGTTACAAAATTAAAGCATACAAAGTGGACATTCAAACGGCTGCAAACAGTTCTGTTCAATGATCCAATAAAAACTTAGCAGCATGGTTATCAATCCTACACACTTAAGGATAAATACAGTTATATCCTTTAGAGCACTTTCTTTTCCTTCTTTTTGCAGGATTGAGATGCCTGCAGCTGCAGTCTCTATGAGCTTCACTTACTATGAATCAGCTCCCATCGCTAGGTAAGGAGCTGAGGCCCAGGACAGACTCACAGATAAACATAGAAAGCCAATTAGTTAATTTTAAATCCTGTTCATAGCTGCTTTGTAGTGGTCTCCAACATGAGACTATACTAAAAAATGAAATAAATCAGATCTACATGTGTAAACATCATATTGTCTCCCTAGTGTAAGAAGCTGAAAGAGAAATTAAGATCCAAAATGTACAATAGATGTGAAATGGGGGAAAAAACATACAAAAGGAAAGAGAAACTGGGACAGGGAAAGAGGAAAAGAAGAAAAAAGGCAAAGTAGATAAATATGAATATATATATATATATATATATGTGTGTGTGTGTGTGTGTGTACATGAGAGAGTTAAGATGGTTATACTGCTAGTTTCTATTAGTTTGTGCTTGTATTGTCTGATCATTTTTTCATCCCTATACCTTTTAATCTGAGCTTTGAACTTTGATATGCAATGAATTAACCAATGTTATTCCCCTCCTAACTTGTTTTGAAAAAGTGTGTCACTGTTTTTATTGTTTTTTCTCTAAAAATCCAGATTTCTGAGGGTGCCTGGCATTGTTTTTGCACTCCATGTTCTATTTCATTGCATTCGAAGTCTCTTTTTGTGCCAGTACCATGTTGGTTTTCTACCTTTGCTTTACAGTGTAA
The DNA here is from genome assembly GCA_004027455.1 of Hydrochoerus hydrochaeris. NCBI lineage: Eukaryota > Metazoa > Chordata > Mammalia > Rodentia > Hydrochaeridae > Hydrochoerus > Hydrochoerus hydrochaeris. The sequence goes on from PVLA01005633.1 coordinate 12,493, forward strand.
CGTAAAACCTGGGATCGTAGTGCCTCCATCCTTGTTTTTTTTTTTTTTTTTTTCCCATCCTTTATTTTGGAGGCCAAGATTACTTTGAATATTCTGGGTCTTTTCTGTTTCCATATAAATTTTAGAATTCTTTTTTCTAATTCTGTGAAAAAAAGTTGATAATCTATTGATTGGGATTGCATTAAATTTATACATCATATTTTGAAATATGGTCATTGACAATGTCAGTTCTGCCTTATCTAAGAACAGAGGTAATGTTCTCTTCAACCAGTTTCCTGTATCAGTATGTTTTTCATTACAGAAGTGTTTCACTGCCTTCGTTAGGTTAATTCTGTGGTATTGGACTTTTTGAGGCAATTGTGAATGAGATTGTTTTCCTGATATCTTTTTCAGTAGGTTTGTTCTTGTTGTATAGGAATGCTATTGACTCAGGGCTTTATTTTTTATCCTGCCACTTGGCTGAATCTGTTCATTAATTCTGAGGTTTCAAGTGGAATTCATTGAGACCTGGGCTTTTAACGGTTGGTAATGTTTGTTTGTTTGTTTGTTTTATTTTTTAATCACTGGCTCAATTTCATTGCCTATCATTGGGCTTCTTACAGTTTTTTTGTTTTCTTGGTTGTATTTTTTGTAATTCAGGTGTATCTGTGAATCTATGTGTTTCTTCTAGAGTCTCCAGCTTCTTAGAATACAAGTTTTTAAAGCAGTTACTTTGAATTCTTTAGATTTTAGAAGTGTCCATTTTTACTTCACTGTTTTCTAATTGAATTGATATGGGCCTTTTCTTACCTTCTTGGTACATTTGACTTAAATTGTCTATTTTGTTGATCCTTTCAAAGAACTAGTTCTTTAATTGATTGATTCTTTTTATTGTTTTGTAGTCTCTATTTCATTTATTTCTGTTCTGATCTTTATAATTTTCTTCCATGTACCAATTTTTAATTTGAATTGTTCTTGTATTTGCAGGAATGTGAAGTGTATCATTAGGTTGTTTATTTGGGATCATTTTAGTTTTCTAGTATGAACATTCACAGCTAAAATCTCCCTCTGAGAACTTCTTTTATTGTGTTTCATGTGTTTTATTATGTTGTATTGCCATTATCATTTGATTCTAGGTATATTTTCATTTCTTTCCTGATTTCCTCTATGACTCATTGATTATTCAAGAGTGTATAATTTAATATTGATATATTTGTGTACTTTCCATAGCTTCATTGCTATTGTATTGCAGTTTCATTGTACTTTATCTGATTATGTACATGAGATTTTCTCAGTTCTGTTGTATTTATTTAAGCATGCTCTATGGCCTACTATGTGGTCCATTTTGGAGACAGTTCTGTGTGTTCCTGAGGAGATGTGCATTCTGTTGTTGGATTGAATCCTCTTTAGATATCTATTGTCTATTTCTTTGGTGGTCTCTTTTTTTAATCTAGTGATCTATTTGTGATAGCAGGGTATTAAATTCCTACAGTATGACTGTGTTGATGTATATGTTATCTTTTATGTCAAGTATCTTTTATGGGTTTTTTTGAAGAGAATAAAACCAAATCACAGAAAACAAAATGGGGTCAGTCAAAACAAAAGGATGGACATAGTACATGACTTAAAACCAAAATATAAGGTGATCAATGATGGTTACCATAATACCTCTTGTTATCTTCAATAGAATTGCCCAAATAATCAGGCATAGTAAAATTGAACATAGAAGTACAGAACAAAATCAATAAAAACAAAACATTGGAGACATTATAGGACTTCAAAAGAAGATAATAGTCAAACCATTTACACTATTGTTTCTTTGATTTTGAGTCTTGTATTTTTAAATTTTTATTTATTTATTTAGCTATATAAGGCCTACTCATGCAATGGAATCTTTTTTAAAATTAATTAATTAAATTTTTTTGGTCCTGGAGATTGAACTCATCCCTGTGCATTTTGAATTTTTCTTATTTTGCACATCATAATTTGAGTAATGAGTCACATGCTTAATATTAGGTAAAATAATTTGCTGACTGATTCACAGCAACCCTAATGAAGCTACTTTGATAGAAGCAATTATTTCACAGCAGGATAACTCTTCATTGAGCTGAATACTTTTTTTCTGTACAAAATAAAAAGGTTGTCCCATGAGTTAAAATCTGTATGCCTAAGAACTGGAGTAGGTGAAATCATAGTGAAAGCTTTTTTGAGTTTATGCTTAATGCTTGGTTGGGTTTTTTGAGGGGTACCAGGAATTGAATTCAGTATCTCATGCTTTTCAGGCTGGCATTGTGCCCCTTAATGTTTATCAAGTGGAAAAACAGTCCCTCATCTCTCTGATGAGACTTGATTCTCTATTCCAATTCCTTTCTCTTCCTCTTCTGATACAAATCTCTATTCTTTATGTCTCTGGCTCTCTCTCTCCCTGTTAAACACTGCAATTCACTTTTTAAATGCAGTTTTAAAGACTAAAAAAAATCAAAGTTTTTACTGAAAGAAAAAGTGTTTATCAAGCCAATTATAAGAATGGCAGAATATTTAGACAGCTGGGTGTTGTGGTTTCATGGATCATTTATTGAAATTAAGGAACAATACCATATATCCTATTCAAATCATCTTAAGACACAAGTATGAAATAATAAACATCAGTCATCCAGCAGAGAGTAGTGCTAATTTTTAATGCCCTTAAAAGAAAATGAAAGTGTTCTTAAAAATAACAAGACCACAAAAATCCATCTAATGGCTACAAGATGAAGCAAAGAAGAACAACATAAGATTGATTGCAGTCAGTGAGAAAGCTGGAGACAGAACAAAGGACTAAATAAATAAATACCTCTTTTCAGAAATAATGGCAGAAAAGTTCCCAAATATGTGTAAAGAATTGTCATACAAAATAAATAAAACACATAGAACCCCAAATAGCTGTGACCAAAATAAATGTACACCAAGGCATATAATAATGAAGATTCCAGAAATTCAATAAAACAAAATATTAAAAGCAGCTAGAGAAAAAAATTACCTATAAAGACAAGGCCATCAAAATTATGGCTGACTTCTCAACATAAACACTCAAATCAAGCAACTTAGAGTAAGGTATTTTAAGCCCTAAAAGAAAGCAATCTTTAACCCAGATTGATGTACCCTGCAAAACTGTCTTTCAAAATCAACAGATAAATAAGGTGCTTTCATTACAAAGAACAATTGAAATAATTTATGGCCATCAAACCAGCTCTACAGAATGCTCTGAAGAATATATAAGAGAGAGGTAGCAAAGTCTCAAACATGAGAACACAAACAGAAAGAAGCCTCTAGGCAGGGAAAGCATTAAATAGAGGAGAAAGACTGGGAATCAATGATGGGAAAGTAACATGAAAAAGATAAGCCAATCCAAAGCAGTCATAGCCATCAATATAAATGGTCTCAACTCACCAATCAAAAGAAATGGACTGGAAGAATGAATTAAGAAACACAATTCAACAATATGCTGCATTCAAGAAAAAAAGTCATAGACTAAAAGGATGAAAAACAATACTCCATGCCACAGAAACAGAAAAAAGCAAGAGTGTCAGCCAGGGATTTAGCTCAGTGGCATAAATGCCTGCCTGACAAGCTTGAGGTCATGAGTTTGCTCCCTGGTACAAAAAAAACAAACAAAAACAAAAACAAAAATCCCCCACAGGAGTGTCTATGGTAGTTGCAGATAAAATAAAGTTTAAACCAAAACTGACTATGAGACTAAGAAGGTCACTCCATACTTACTAGGTGTAAACTCCAAGAAAAAGAGATAATAATTATAAACGTACATGCTCCAAACACCAGTGCACTTAACTATATAAAACAAATATTAACAAGCATGAAAAATCAAATACAACATAACTAACACAATTGTAGTGGAGGACCTTAACATACTGGTCTCACTAAAAGATTGATCAAATGGGAAAAATCAACAAAGAAATATCAGAATTAAACCAAGGCTATCAACAAATGGACTTGGTAAATGTCTACAGAATATCCCACCCAAATATTAGAATACACATTCTTCTCAGCTGCATGTGGAATTCTCTATAGACTACATGTTAACCCCAAAAATATGCTTTTTAGAGGAATTGAAATCATCTCCTATATCTGACCATAGCTCAATGAAGGTGGAAATAAATGACAAAAGAAATCACAAAAACTGCATAAACACATGAAAATTAAATAACACTCTTCTGAATAACCAATAGATTACAGAGGAAATTAAAGGCAAAATTAAACAGCATGTACAATTAGATGATAATGCTGATACAACAAAATTAAACATATAGGACACAATGAAAGTAGTCTTACAAAGAAAAATTATAGCGATAAATTCTCACCTCAGGAAAACAGAATGTGATTAAATGAACAACTTAATGTTGAACTTCAAACTTCTAGAAAAACAAGAACAAATCATACCTAAAGCCCATAAAAGGGAGCATATTATTAAGATAAGAGTAGAAATTAATGAAAAGGAGACTAAGAAAATAATACAAAGCACCAATGAATCTAAAACTTGATTCTTTGAAAGAATAAATCAAATTGATAAATCATTAGCCAACCTCATTAAAAAGAGGAAAGAAAAACACAAATTTGAGCAATTAGGAATGAAAATGAAAAAGGAGAAATCACTATGGATCCTACAAAAATCCGGAAGGCTATAAAAACCTAATATAAGAAACTGTATTCTAAGAAGTTGGAAAATATAGAAGAAATGGACAGATTCTTAGGCACAAATTACCAAAACTAACTCAAGAACATAGAAAAATTCTAAAAAATCTGATACTAACAAATGAAATTGAAATTAAAAACCCACCAACAAAGAAAAGCCCAGGCCCTAACAGATTCACTGTTGAATTCTACAAGAAATTTAGAGAAAATCAAATGCCACTAATGCTGAAACTCTTTAGGGAAACTGAAAGGAGAGCAATATTCCAAAATCATTCCTGGAAGCAAGTAGTATCCTGATTCCAAAACTAGAGAAGAACCCAACCAAAAAAGAAAACTCCAGGCCATCATCTCCCTAATGAACAAGGACACAAAAATTGTCAGTAAGATATTGGCAAACAGAATGTAGCAAGTCATCAAGAAAAGTATGCACCATGACCAAGTAGGATTCATCCCCAGGATGCAGAGGAGGGTTCAATGTATGAAAATCAATAAATGTGATAAACCATATTAACAGAGATAAAGACAAAAATCAAATCATCATCTCACTAGATGCAGAAAAAACATTTGACAAAGTCCAACACCCATTCATGATTTTTAAAAATGCAGAAAATTGGAATAGTTGATCTTTGCCTCAACTTGATAAACGTCAACTATGACAAACCAAAAGCTAACATCATACTAAAGGTCAACAACTGAAAGATTTCACTTTAAAATCATCAACAAGACAAGGACGTCCATTATCACCACTCCTGTTGAATATAGTCTTGGAAACATTAGCCAGAGCAATTATACAAGAGAAATAAATAAATAACAGGAATAAAGGTAGGAAAGGAAGAAGTTAAATTATCATTATTTGCAGATGACATGATACTCTTTATAGAAGATCCCAAAAACTCCACCAAAAGACTTGTAGATTTAATAACCAAATTCAGTTGTGTAGCCGGATACCAAGTCACCACTCAAAAATCAATAGAATTTCTGTGCACAAGGAACAAACTCACTGAGAGAGAAATAAGGGAAACCAAACCTTTCACAGTAGATCCAAAAAAGTGAAGTAGTTAGGAACCAATCTAACAAGGGAAGTAAAAGATCTATACATTGAAAATTACAGTGTTCTGAAAAAGAATTTGAAAAGGGAATCACAATATGAGCCCCTTGCTCATGGAAAGGAAGAACCAACATAAAGATAATGGCTATACTTACAAAATTGTTACAGAGATTTAATGCAATACTAATTAAAATATCATTAGCATACTTCAAAACACTAGAGAAAACATTCCTAAAATTCATTTGAACCATAAGAGACCTAAAAAAGCAAAAACAACTCTCAGCAACAAAGACAAGGCAGAGAGCATCACAATACCTGACTTGAAATTATACTACAAAGTTACTGTGATAAAATCAGCATAGTACTGGCAAGAAAAGAGACCTGAGTATCAAAGGAATAGATTAGAAAATACAGAAAAAAACTCCAAACAATTAAGCCACCTTATTTTTGACAAAGGTGCTAAACACATTCATTGGAAGAAAGATAGCCTCTTTAATAAGTGGTGTTGGAAAAACTGGCTTTTTACATGCCAAAGACTAACACTAGATCTACATCTATCACCATATGCAAAACTAAATTCAAAATGGATCAAAGATCTAAATATTAAAACACAAACACTAGATCTGTTAAGAGAGAGAATAGGCAGAACTCTTGAAGACATAGGTGTTGGCAGAGATTTCATGAACAAAACCCAGATTGAATAGTAAAGAATATGAAGAATCAACAGCTGGGATCACATCCTATTGAGAAGCTTTTTCACAGGAAAGAAATCACCAACAGAGTGCAAAGAAAACACAGAGTGGGAAAAAAATTAGCTAGTTGTCCCCCAGACAAAGGATTTCCAACTAGAACAGATAAAGAACTGAAAAAAAATTAACCCCCCCCAAATTCAAAGATGCAGTCCAAAAATGGGCATCTGAGATGAATACACATTTCTCATGTGGAAAAATACAAACAGTAAAAATGTTCAAAATCACTGGTCATTAAAGAGATGCACATTAAAAGAATGCTGAAACTCCATCTCACTCCAGAAAGAATGGCTATATTCAAGAAATCAGTCAATAACAAATTATGCTGATAAGGCTGTGGTGAAAAAGGAATCCTCCCCCACTGTTTGTGGGAATGTATTGTGCAACCACTGTGGAAATTGAGGAATTGAGGAGATTTTTCAAAAAACTAGGATTAGAGGTCCTATTTGATCCAGTGATTCTCCTCCTGGGTATCTGTCCAGAAGAATTAAAATCATCATACCGAAGCAATATGTGTACTCCCATGTTTATAGCAGCAGTTTTTAATAGCTAAATTTTGGACAAAGCCAAATGCCCATCAGTCAAAGAATTGATAAAAATGCTATTTCTTATACAATGGAGTACTACTCAGTCATAAAGAAGAATCAACTTGAGACATTTCTAGCTAAATTGGATGGACCTTGAGACCATACATTTATAATTTGGGCATGCATGTGTAAATATTGCATTATCTCCTTTGTGTGAGAATATGAAACAGTAAATAAGGACCAAAATGTGCAATCAATATTGTGAAATTGGAAGACATTCTTGAAAAGGAAAGAGGAACTGGGAAGGGGCAAGGTGAGGGATGGATATAAAAAGAAATAAAAACATTTAAAAAGGGTAAAATGTAAATAGGAGGGGAAGAAGTGTTGAATAGGGAAGGATATGGGGGAGGAGGAATCAAAATAGATCATGTACATGTACAAATTCCCTATGATGAATATGATCATTATGTATACCTAAATTGTACCAATAAACTTAAATAAAATATTCAAAAAAGAATAACATACTCCAAGTATTCTCAAACATTGACCACTAAAAATTACTAACCTCTAAAAAAGTTACAATGCTGTAATATAATACAAAATAAAACACCAAATATAAAGAAAAATAATTAGCATGCACTTACCTGTCAACACATTTATGGCTGGTATGAGGGACATAAGAATGTAAAGAGTTATTTTATACTATGAATTTCACTATCACTAAAGGAATCACTGCTCTCTATTGGCTCAATGAAATGGTTTTCTCTTCTTGCATCTGTAACAAGGAATTTATCCAATCACAAAATAATATCAAAAAAATTAAATAAGAATTAACCTAACCAAGAAGGTGAAAGACTTCTATGATGAAAATTACATTACTCTAAAAAAGGAAATCAAGGAGGACATCTGAAATCAATAAATAAATCAATATATTATATAATCAATATAATATATAAACTAATATATTAAAAATGGCTATGCAGTAAAACTTCACATTGTGGATGACTTGTTTTTTGAGTGTGTGTAAGATAAGCATACATTTCTAATTGAATTTTAACTTGATAAATGAACAGTGTCTTGCAATATGAGTAGTACGTGATATAGAACATCACATGATTGCATAGGATCTCTCTCTCCTCTGTCTCTGTATCACTCTGTCCCTCTGTCTCTCTGTCTCTGTCTCTCTCCCTGTGTATGTCTCTGTCTCTTCTCTCTCTGTCTCTCTCTCTCTCTGGGACTGTGAGTGATTGTTTCGCAACAGCAATAGCTCATGGAGGAGAACAGAAGAAGGAGAAAAAGGTGGAGGAATCCCTCATTTCAAATGAGAATAGAGAGATGTACAATATGTGGAAAATTATCAGATTTTACAGAAAAGCACCACCTGAATAAGGTTGCAGCAGTGCAAGCAATGAAGCTTTTTAATGACAAATGCAGTGTTACATTTCCACAAAATTCTCAAAAGGAGACAAAAGCAAGTGTCATTGGATAAGTTCCTTTCCTCCAAGAAATTTTCCCCTTTGTCAAAACAATCTGCATGTTTGTTTGTTTTTGCCAATACTGTGCTGATTTTTTTTTAATAACTGTTGCTTTGTAGTAAAACTGGAAATCCAGGATTATAATGCTCCCAGACTTCTCCTTGTTGCATAAAATCACTCTTGCTGTCTAGGTCTCATCTAATTCTGTATAACTAGGATTGTGTTCTATAGTTCTGTAAGAAATGTTATTTGGTATTTTGACTGGTATTATAGTCAATCTATATAACAATTTTGAAAGTATGGGTATTTCAACTATCTGACATCCTTTTTAATCTTATTTTTCATAATATTATAGTTTTGTAATATTTCCTTGGTTAGGTTTATTCCTAAATATTTCATTTTTCTTGATGCTATTGTGAATGATACTGTTTTCCTAATTTCCCTCTCAGTGATTTTGGTATACAGGAAAACTACTGATTTTTTGAGACTTTACGTTATATCCTGCTATATTTCTGAATTTGGTTAGTAATTCTAGAGAAGTCTTGTGGAGTTTTTAGAATCTTCTATGTAGAGGATCATGCAATCTAGAAATAATGATAATTTAACTTCTTTCTCTATACATATCCCTTTTATTTTTTGTGTGAATTCTAATTGATGTAGCTCATATCCTAGAACTATGTTGAACCAAAGTGATGACAGTGGATATTCTTGTCTTATTCCTGATTTTAGAGGAAAAGTTTTCAGCTTCAGGCAACTATAATATTTTTCATTGGTTTGTCATAAATAGCTTTTATCAGAATAAAATAAAGAACTTGCATTTATATTTTCTTAAATAAATTTTTTATTTTTTTGTACTGGGGATTGAACTCACAACCTCATGTTTGCCAGGCAGATACTTATACCTCTGAGTTAATTCCCCAGCCCTTCTTAGGAGTTTTTAATCATGAATAAATGCAGAATTTTTCATATTCTTTTTCCGCATTTTTAAAGATGATCATATATGGTGTTTAGTCTTTCTTCTATTTACATGCTGAATTACATTTTCTGATTTGTGTACATTAAACCATCTCTGCATCCCTGGAATGAATCCTACTTACTCATGATGTGTGATCTTTTGATGATTTGCTGCACTTTGTTTGCCAGTATCTTACTGAAGATTTTTGCACCTAGATCATTAAAAAGATTGGCCTGTACTTCTCTTTTTTTGTTGGATCCTTGTCTGGTTTTGGAATCACGGTAATGCTTTTATACTGAAACATCTTTGAAAATACTGCTTCCCTTTCAATTTTATTAAAAAGTTTGAGGAATATTGTTGTAAGATCTCTACAGTTCTTGCAGAATTCAGAAGTGAATCCATTAGGAATTGGACTTTTCTTAGTAGTTTTTATTACTTCTTCAATTTCATTGACTGATATTGGATTATTCAAGATTTTTGTATCTTCCTGTTAAGGTTTGGTAGCTCATGTGTATCTAGGAATTTATCCATTTCCTTTGAATTTGCCATTTTATTAGTGTACAGATTCTCAAGGCAATTACTGATGATCTGGATTTTGGTAGAATACAATGTGATTCTGCCTTTTGCATTTGTAATTATATGTATTTTGAGTCTTTTATTTCCTCATTTTGGTAAGATTGGTTAAGAACCTGTATATTTTGTTAAGTGTTTCTAAGAACTAACTCTTCAATTCACTGATTCTTTGTATTAATTTTTTGTCTCAATTTCATTAATTTCTGCTCTGATCTACAAAATTTTTTGTAGTAGCTTTGGGTTTGCATTTTTCATGTTTTTCTAGGACTTTGAAGTGCACTAGGTTATTTAAGTTCTCTGTTTTTCTAATATAGGACTTCACCACTATAAATTTGCCTCTGAGGGCTGTTGTCATTGTGTCCCATGTATCCCAATATGTCACAATGATTATACTGGCATAATTATTTGATTGCAGGGACTAATTTCTTCTGTTTCATCTGTGATGCATTGATTTTTCTAGAGGATATCTAATTTCCGTGTATTTGCATAGTTTCTATAGTGTTTTTTCCCCCCTGTGGTGTCTTTTATTTTAGAGTTTCATTGCACTATTATCCAATAATATGTGTGGAATAAGTTCAATTCTTTTGCATGTACTTAAGCATCTTCTATGGCCTAGTATGTGGTCTATTTTGGGGAAAGTCCCAGGTGCTGCTGAGAAGAATGTGTAATTTGTTTTTGGGTAGAACATTGTGTTTGTATCTATTTAGTCCATTTGTTGTAAAGTTTGGTTTAACTCTGATATTTCTTTGTTGTTGCTGTTTGTCTAATTGATTTGGCTTTTATGATAGTGAGGTATTAAGATTCCCTATTATAACTGTATTAGTATTCATCTAATTTTTCATGTCCATTAGAGTTTGTTTTATGAATTAGGGTGCATCAGTATTTGGTGCATATATATTCATAATTTTTATGCCTTTCTGCCAAACTGTCACCTTTACTTTTTCTTTTTTTATTTTAAAGATAATAAAACCCAAGAAATCAAAACAGAACAAAAACAATCAAAACAAAGCAGCAAAATTGGTACAGAACTTCAAAGCAGGATACTAAGAAAGCAATAGTAGCTACCATAGTATATCTTGTTATCATTACAATAGTTGTCCATTCCATCAGGTAGAGCAAAATCAATCCAAAACAAAACAGATTAAAACCAGTCAAAACGGAACATTGAATAAAGCAAAAACAATCAAAACAAAACAAAACAGTAAGAACAATATAATCATTGGGTTTCAAAGACAAGATAGGAGGAAAGCTCCCATATTTGCTGTATTGCAGACTGTCATCCTTCCAATAGATGCTCAGATTGCTGGCCCCAGACCTGAAAAATCAACCAAACAACACAAGCATTTAGTTGCTTTTTGTATCTTAGTTGTTATCAACTCAGCCTATTCTCTGATCCAGCCAGTTCCTTACAGAGGGACAGAGGGGTTTGATTCTCTGCCCACACACCAGTAGGCTCACAGTAGGTGCTATTTAACTTTTTTCTTCCTGGGCTCCACATGGCTTTCACAGCTTACCAGAAGGGCTGGTTAGTTGGCTTTTTGGTGGTCTCCTCCCATTTCCAGCATGGTCGATTCTCAGGAGGTGCTGACTTTTCTCTGTTTGCCTTCTTTCTTTCTTTTCATCATTGTTGGCTTGAAATCCCTCTTTTCTGAAATTAGGATAGCAACTTTTGCTTTGTTATAGGTTCCTGTTTCACACAATATTGTTTTCTATCCTTTAATTTTTAATTTGTGAGTTTCTTTTTTAAATTAAATGTGTTTATTGCATTTAACATTATGATCTCAAAGTGCATCTATTTACTTAAAAATGACTCTAATTTATCCTCCTTTATGGAGGTTCCATATTCTACTGTATATAGATATCACATTTTCTTTATCCATTCATTTGTTGATGGGCATGTGGGCTGTTTCCAAGATTTAGCGATTACAAATTTTGCTGCTATAAACATGAGTATGCATATATCACTCTGGTATCACGTTTTTATCTCTTTCTGGAAAGTATCTAAATGGGGCACAATTGAGTCAAATGGAATGTCTAGTCTTAGGTTTGTTTTTTTGTTGTTGTTTTTTTTCTCTCTCAAAAAACCCTAGTGGTTTTACCAATTTACACTCCATCGAAAATAGCACCTTCAGGGGCCAGGTATTTAGCTCAGTGGCTAGCACCTCTTTGGCAAGGGCAAAGGCATGAATTCAATCCCTGCTACCAAAAAAAAAAAAAAAAAAGAAAGAAAGAAAGAAAAAAGAAAAAGGAAAAAAATAGCACCTTCACAGTGGTTCCTTTTCCCCCACAGCCCCACCAGTATTTGTTATTGGTTGATTTCTTGATGATACTGATTCTTTCTGGAGTGAGGTGAAATCTCTATGTTGCTTTAATTTACATTTCTTGAATGACCAGTAAAGTTGAACATTTCTTCATGTATTTATTTGCTCTTTGTACTTCTTCATTAAAGAAGTGTCTATTCATTTTGGATGCTCATCTTTTGACTGGATTTTTAATCCACAGGGTGATATTTCTCAAACTTATTTATATATTCTACATGTTGGTCTTTTGTCTGAGGAGTAGCTGGTAAAAATTTTTTTCTTATTCTGTGGTCTATCTCTTCACTCTGTTGGTCAGTGTTGTTGTTGTTGTTTTGTTGTTGTTTATTATTGTTTTGCTGTGAAAGAGATTTTAATTTGATACTAGTTATTTATCTTTTGTAATATTTCCTGTGTGATTGGAGTTTTGTTAAAAAATTCTTTGCCTACACCTGTCTTCAAGGGTTTTGCCTATTCTACCTTTCAACAGATTGTTTCTGTTTTTATATTTATATCCCAATCCATTTTTATTTTAATTTAGTGTCTGATGAGAGATCCAAATCTGGGTTCAATCACTGGCATAGGGAAAGCCAGTTTTCCCAGCACCATTTATTAAAAAGGCTGTCTTTCTTCCATTACAGGTGTTTGACCCCTCTTTCAAAGATAAAGTGGTTGAGTTTGCTTGGAATTGTTCCTGCATCTTTATTCTGTTCCATTGATCATGATCTTTTTTTTTTTTTGCTAGTATCATGCTGTTTTTATCATGGTAGCTTTGTATTAAATTTAAAATCAGGAATTGTGATATCTCCCACATTACCCTTGCTGCCTAGGATTCATTGTGCTATTCTAGGTCTCTTCTGGTTGCATATGAATGTTAGGATTTTTTTTCTACTTCTGTGAGATACATTATTGGTATTTTGGTTAAGAGTGCATTAAATTTGTGTAACAGTTTTGAAAGGCTGACACTTCACTATTCTGTTCTGCCTATTCAAGAACAGGGGATATTTTTCCGTTTTCTGATATCTTCTCCAATCTCCTTTCTCAGAGTACTGTACATTTCAGTGTAAAGGTTTTCACTTCCTTTGTTACATCATTTCCTAAGCATTTCATTTTTCTTGATGCCATTGAGAGAAGTGTCATTTCCTTGATTTCTCTCTCAGTGAATCTGTAACTTGTGTACAGGAATACTATTGATTTTTCAGTGCTGATTTTGTATTTTGCTATTCTGCTGAATCTGGTTATTAATCTAGCAGTCTTTTGGTGGAGCTTTTGGGGTCTTCTATGTAGACTATCATGTCACCAGCAAATAATGATAGTTTAACTTCTTCCTTTCCTATCTGCATTCCTTTTATTTCTTCCCCTTGTCTAACTGCTCTGGTGAATGTATCCAGAACTATTTTAAATAAGAGTGTGATAGTGGGCATACTTGTCTTGTTCCTGATTTTAGTGTGAAAGCCTTTGTTTTGAGACGATTTACTATGATGTAGGCTGTTGGTTTTTCATAGATAGCTTTTATCAGACTTAGATAAAGACCTTCTATTCCAATATTTTTTAGAGTTTTTATCATTAATTGATGTTGGGCTTTGTCCAATATTTTGCTGCATCTATTAAGGTGATTATGTGGTTTGTGTCTTTGATTCTACTCATATAGCTCATTATATTTATTGATTTGCATATGTCCAACCATCCCTACATCCTTGGGATGAACCCAAATTGGTCATACTGTATAATCTTCTTGATGATTTGCTGCATTCTGTTTACCAGTGTCTTATTGAGGATCTTGGCATTATGTTCATTAAGGAGACTGGACTATAGTTCTTTTTGGTTGGATCTTTCTCTGGTTTTGATATCAGGCTAATGCCTGCTTCCAGGAATGAACTTGGGGGTATTATATCCCTTTCAATATTGTTAAAGAATTGAAGACGTGATGGCATTAGATCTTTAAAGTTCTTGTAGAATTCAGCAGTAAGTTCATCAGGACCCAGACTTTGTTGTTTGTATTTTTATTTTCCTTTCAGTTATATTGACTGATATTGGAGTGCTTATAATTTTTATATTTTCTTATTTCTAGTTTGGTATTTTGGTATTTCATGTGCATCTAGGGATCTATCCATTTCTTCTGAGTTTTCCATCTTATTAGAGTATGAGTTGTCAAAGTATGTAATGATGATCTTCTGTATTTCTTCAGGCTCTGTTGTCATTTCACACTTTTAATTTCTAATTATGTGGATTTAGATGTTTTCTTTCCATTTTTATAAGTTTGGCTTAGGGTTGGTCTATTATATTTAGTCTTTCAAACAACAGATTCTCCAATTTGTTGATTCTTTATACTGTTTCCTCGGTCTCAATTGTATTAATTTCTGCCTTGAACAGTATGATTTTCATCTTTGTATGAGCTTTTGAGCTTAATTTGCTCTTTCTTTTCTAGAATTTGAAGGTTCAATACTAGGTTATTTAAACTCATTCAGAGGAAAAGAATGAAAGAAAAAAGCAAGAACAAATCTAAACAAAAAACTAAACATAATTTCACACACACAAGCAAAAATAGTGAAAAACAAAAAGTCAAAAGTAAATTTTAAAAAAAGAAAGACAAATTTCTCTGTGATTATCTTCTGGGGTCTACAGTTTTGTGGTAGTGTCCAATTCAAGGCATGACTCTGCTGTAGCTGATCAATGAGAGCAGCAATCAAGAGTCCAGATCTAAACTGGATATTCCCAGTAAGCAGTCAGTAGTGTTAGGGAGGTGTGTATGTTCTGAAAATTTCACATTAACAGAAATTCCAGTTCAACCAGGTGTCTGGTCGTGAAATTGTGGCCTGAGTTGTTTAGCTTATATCTCTGTGTCTTTTATCATACTGTCTACAATTCTCTGACCATAAAAATCTCCCATGGTTGTCCCTCACTTAGCCACTATGGGAGTTTAGTGCTGGGAACTCTGATATAAAGCCATATCATAGCTGCTCAGAGTCCCAGTTTCAGTTGGCCCCTTCCTCAAATGGTATCTGACCAGGCACTCACTCCAGCAGATATACCAAGCACTTGGGCTGGAATCTCTCACCAGCCATTGTAGTGCATGGCACCCACTGTTCCATTTCACTAGTGCATTTCTCCCTGAAGGCCCAGGAGTCGCCCAATTTTAGTATTACCAAAACCTCCACAGAGGGTTCAGTCTACCACCTGGCAATATGGCATATGGCCAAAGAAAGACAAAGAGAGATCAGCATTTTCAAAGGCCCTGGAATGATCAGTTGCTCTCAGTAGAAAGAAGAGCCAAGAATCAGAGTGACCATAGCTTTTGTAGTCACTGATCAAGGAGATAGGTGGGGGTCCTGGCAGAATGTATGGGAAGAGCAGCCTTCCCAGACATGGCTTCCAAAGAGGGACAGAAAACCCCTGCACCAGGTACACAGGCTCCCCAGTTAGTGGCTCAACAAATAACCTGATGTCTGGAAAACCAGCACTTTTACTGCTGGGAAAATATATTTCATTTTAAGTCTCATGACCTCAGTAGAGATTTTATCATGTGTCTTAGCCCTGGAATTTCACAGGCTCTTTCTTGATCTTCCATTCAGGCATCAGTGGGGGACTTGAACCATTGGTGCCTAGGCTGAATGTGGTCACGTTCTTTTAGGCAATTAAGAAAACATTTACCTCTATATATCCAGATCTGCACATCTCAGCAAAAAGGGTTGGTGGAAAGGTCAGGTAAAGATGAAAGCAAGGGGGCCACCCTTTAGAGGGACGTGGCTTGATGTCTTTCACACAGTGTGTCTCTGTGTGTCTTCCTTTCATCACAAGCCAGGAGCCAGATACAAAGTGTAGACAGCCCTTCCTTTTTCTGCACTGTGATCTGTCCAATTTCTCTGCAGTTTCCAAATTTCCCTTCAGACCTTTCCTAGGCCCAGCAAGCTTCCTGCTCCACCATCTTCCCAGAAGTATGTTGAATGTTTCTGTTAAACAGAATATAATGTCCTTCATTGCCTCTTTTGATAAACATTGACCTGCAGTCCAGTTGGTCTGAAAATAGGATAGCTACTCCTACTTATTTCTGTGTTCTCTTCTTACATTTTGTCTTTACACTGATTTCTTTTGCTCCCCATACTTTCAATTGTACTTTTAATCTAGATTTCTGTTTGGAATTTTTTTATGAGCTGTCATTCATTTCTATGCTGGGATTCATGCTTTGCATCTCTTTTATTAACTCCACTATAGTTTTACTAGTGTCTTTTCCAGATTTTCTCTTTATTTATCATTGGGGTCATATGTATCTAGCTATTTATTCTTTAAATTCAAGAATCACGTTATTGAAGTATTTTACCTTCAGTGGTACCTTTTCAAATCTTCCTTCTGTATAATTTATTATTTGAACCTCAACATTACCTGGTTTGGTTTAGGGTGGGTTGTGAGTCTTTGGGGGCACTTTGTTGCCTTATCTTTTCATGTTTGTGTGTGTGTGTATGCTGGGATTTGTAGCTTCTTTGTGCTAGTGCTTGGTTCTTTGAGAGTGAGCTGCAGTATTGTTTATGAGCCCCAGGAAATCCAGATATTGGTATATAGTAAAAGCCAGCTGGCAAGAACTGCCAACTGGCTATAGCAATGATGGTGTCAAATATCAGCTGGATACTGACAAACCCGAGGAACACTCATGAACCTCCTTTTTTTTGTTGTTTTGTTTTGTTTTGTTTTGTTTTGTTTTGTACTGGGGATAGAACTCATGACAGGCAGGCACATAAACCCTTATACCACTGAGCTAAATCCCCAGCCCCATGAACTGCCTTTAACCAGATCAAAGAAGGCTATGATTTTAGTGAAAACACTTAAGTCTACTGAGTTACTGAGCTATAGTAATTCAGATCATTAATTTTTATTAGGTACAAGTAGTGGTTCAAGAGCTCAAGCATATCACTTGATTAAATGCCATTACCTTCAGATCTACTCCTTCTGAAGATTGTATCTACCAAACCTGAAGTTCAGATGGCTTCAATACTATAAAATACTGCTTGCTGAAAAGAATTTAAAACATGCACTGGACACCGCGAAACATTTCAGAATAATAAATACCAGTCTTTCATTAGCTCTCCCAGAAATTAAGAGTAGGAAACTCTTCCTAATTCATTTTATGTGGTCCTGAAAAAAACCAGAAAATAATATCATAAAGAAAACTACAAAAGGGCATGTATACATATGCATGCACATGCAAACACATAAACAGTCTTATGAATACAGATGATAAAGAGTAAAGAACAGCCACCGGGAACTCAGCGGAAGCCTGCATCAGGGGTAGGCTGTCCGGAACCTCCACCAAGGGCCTGCCCTGCCACCAGGAACATCAAGGAGGCCCACCCAAGACTGAAAACTGCCCTGGACTGCTTCAGCTGGGCCCACCCTCCCACCTGGAACATCAGAAGATCTCAGCGGGATCCAGTTAGTATGAGAAAATTTGGAATTTTGCTCCCAGGTGGTGAACTTTGGATGACACCGGATTGACTGTATCAATGTGGTGAGTATACCCCTAAAATAGAGGTGTACAGGGGATAAATAGGGCCAGTAGTATAACCCCCTCCAACTAACTGTAAGACTTTGTTGTGTCTGAAAATAGTGTGTGTGATCCCCTCCTACACATAGAAAACACCAGGCAGAGTGAAAATGACAAAATAAAAAAGCAAAATGCAGTCTCAAACATATAATTCCCAGAGGACCCGAAAAGTAACATACTGGGAATCTCTGAAAAGACAGCCAGTGACATAAAAAAACAAATGCATCAGGCTATAGAGGAAATCAAATTAGAGGTACTCTCCCATGTAAAGATAGAAATAACAACTTTAGTAAAGGAGTTGTTGAATGCAGCTAAAGAAGAACTAGAGAAAAAAGTACATGAGCATGGGAAACTGATTGAAACTTTGAATGAACAATATAGAAAACAAGCAGAATTCATGAAACAAACTCAAAGAGACATCCAAGAAACAAAAAATTCTATTGAAACTGTGCAAAACTGCCTAAAGGAAGCTGAGGTTAGGATTTCGGACCTTGAGGACAGGATCACAGTTAGTGATCAGGAAAGGACAGAACTTTTAAAAATAACAAAGCAGCATGAAATGACAATCCAGAAGCTTCATGATGATGCCAAGAACAACAATATAAGAATAATGAGCATTAGTGAAGATACAGGAGTCCAGGCAAATGACATACATAAAGTATTTACAGAAATAATAGCAGAAAATTTCCCAAACACAGGGAAAGAATCTGATATGCAGGTAAGTGAGGCATATAGAACACCAAACAGTCACAATCAACATAAATCCACACCCAGACACATAATAATTAAGATCTCAGACATACAGCATAAAAACAGAATATTAAACGCTGTCAGAGAAAAGACACAACTCACCTATCAAGGAAAGCCCATTAGAATCACGGCAGACTTTTCAGCACAAACCCTCAAGTCAAGAAGAGCTTGGAGTAAGGTATTTCAAGCCCTGAAAGAAAACAACCTTCAACCCAGACTGATGTACCCAGCAAAACTTTCATTCAAATTTAATGGAGAAACAAGATACTTCCATGATAAAGAACAACTGAAGAAATTCATGTCCACCAAACCAACCCTAGAAAGAGTACTGAAAGACATACTAGACAGAGATAAAAATGACCACAATCCCCAAAACAACAACAGAAAAAAAACCACCAGGTAGGACAAGCAATTAAATAAGAGGAAAAACAGAAACAAACAACTGGAACATAACATGATAAAGTGAGCCAGTACATGGAAATCCATATGGAGAATTCTCAGAAGACTAGGATTGGAAGCCCCATTCAATCCAGCTATCCCCCTCCAGGGTATTTTCCCCAAAGAACTGAAAAGTTCATATCACGGTGATGTATGTGCACCCATGTTCATAGCTGCACAACTTGTGATAGCTAAATCCTGGGGACTGCCAAGGTGCCCATCAACTGCAGAGTGGATGAAAAAGATGTGGCATTTTTATACAATGGAATATTACTCAGCTATAAAAAAGGATGACCTTGAGGCCTTCATAGGCAAATGGAGACAACTTGAGACTATCCTCATTAGTGAAATAAATAAGAATCATATTTATAAATATCATATTGTGTCTCTAGTGTAAAAAGTAAATAAGAAGTACGAGAGTAATAAAACCAAAATGTTTAATTGCTATTGCAAAAAGGAGAGGAAAAGAAAGTGCTCTCAGGGATACAACTGCATGTATGTTTGAGTGTGTAAAATAGATGACCATATTGCTGAATCTTTGTTGGATCTTTGAGCAGAACTGTTTGTAGTCTGACTGTTTGAATATTTACTATGTACCCTTTAACTTTGTAAGTTGAACAACTACATCCAGGATGACAGTACATAATTTATAAATTACTGATTTCTTAGTGGGGCTTTTTCTCTTTCTCCTTTTTCTTTCTTTCTTTTAGAATTCTGTAATGTTGCTACCATTTTTTCTGTTTTTTTCTTCTCTTTAAATAAAATTTTAAAAATGTATAATTGCTATTGTAAAAAAAGAGGAAATAGGAAGCACTATAAAAGATATAGCTGCATATATGTTAGATGTGTGGGATTGATGACCATATTTCTAGGTTCTTGTTGGATTGCTGAACAGATCTGTTTGCACTCTCACTGCTTTAGTGTCCACTTTGTGTACTTTAATTCTGTAACTTGAATAACTATTTCTAAAAGAAAAATATGTAATGTATCAACTAGTGATTTCTTACTGTTTATCTTTTGTTGAAATTCTGTAATATTTCTACTTTTTTCTTGTTTTTTCTCTTTAAATAAAAAATGTATAATTTTATAATTTATGTATAATTTTATAATTAAGTGTATAATTTTTATAAATAAATAAAAAAGTATAATTGCTATTGTAAAAAAAAAATAGGAAGTGCTATAAAAGATATAACTGCATGTATATTTATGTGTGCAGGATTGTTACCCATATTTCTTAGTTCTTGTTTGACTGTTGAACAGATCTGTTTGCAGTATCACTGCTTGAATGTCCATTTTGTGTGCTTTAATTTTGTAACTTGAACAACTATTTCTAAAAGAGCAATATGTAATTTATCAACTAGTGATTTCTTACTGTTTATTTTTTTTGAAATTCTGTAATATTTCTCTTCTTTTTCTGTTTTATCCCTTTAAATAAAAAATTAAAAAAAAAAGTAAAGAACACTTTTGACTTATTTTATGTGGTCCTTATACCTAAGCAGATAATAATATCCATGGAACTATAGACAGACATATACAGCCATTTTTTATGAATATATATTTATATATACATATATATCAGACAAAATACAAACCAATTGAAATTTTCAATGCATGAAAAAGATTATATAGCATTACCAAATAAGATTTGTTCTAGAAGTGCAAAGCAGTTTTAATAACCAAAACTGAATAATTACACCATATTAATAGACTAAAAAACCAAAACCAGGTCACCATTTCTTTTGACACTGAAAATAATTTGATAAAATCTAATAATGTTCTTGGTTTAAAAAAAGTAACAGAAGGAAAATTGCTCAACCAGATAAAGCACATCTATGAAAAATCTCGAGTAAAAGAATAACAAAATAACTCATGGAAAAAGACTGAAATTTTTTTTTCCTAAAATATCCACTCTCACATCTTCTATTCAACAACATACTAAAGTTGTAGTCACCATAAT
This sequence comes from Hydrochoerus hydrochaeris, assembly GCA_004027455.1. Classification (NCBI taxonomy): domain Eukaryota; kingdom Metazoa; phylum Chordata; class Mammalia; order Rodentia; family Hydrochaeridae; genus Hydrochoerus; species Hydrochoerus hydrochaeris. Next base: position 33,466 of record PVLA01005633.1, read on the forward strand.
TAAGGAAGAAAAACAAATCCATTTGGAAGAAGTAAAACTGTGTCTATTGGTGGGTGATCTCATCTCATATGCAGAATATCCTAAGAATCCAATAAATGTCATTAGACTAAAGCAGTGCAGTAAAGTTTCAGGTCACAAGATTAACATACTAAGTCAATTATATCCTATAGGTTAGCACAAAGCCAAAGGATGAAATAAGACAATTCCATTTATAATATCATCAAAAAGAATAAAATACTTAGGAATAAATATATTAAAAGAAGTATAAGACTTTTACACTGAAAACTATAAAGCACTAGTGAAATAACCTGATGATATGAATAAGCGGATCTTCATCTCCTACAACGTGAACATTTCATGTATTTACGTGAAGAATGAATATTTCTAAGGTGGTAGTATTTTTTAACATGACCTACAGCTTTAAGGCATTTCCTGTCAAAGTTTCAAAGACTGTTAGCATAAATTTACAAGATGATAGTAATCCATTGATACCTTGGTACTCAACTACTTTGAAACCTATCAAATTTGATACTTGATGCATTCTGGCACAAAAACTTTGACCCAGGACTTTTCATTTCTTTGATACTTGACATGCAACTAGAATTTGTCAGCTTTGCTTGCCTCCTCACCTTCCTATCCTTCCCAGCCAAAACAATTCGGTGTGTGTCATGTCTCCCAGAACAAAGTGCCAATGAGTACCAAGGTACCACTCTGTTTATATGGCAATGCAAGGGTCTCAGGACCAACAAGATGGTCTTGAAAAAGGACAAAATTGGAAAACTTACACTTCCCAACTTCAAAAGCTACCTCAAGGTTACTACATACAACCAAGACTGTGTGGTACTATTATAAATACAGACATATAGGTGAATAGAAAAGGACTCAAAAGTATTCCAGAAGTAAAGCTTTGATTTGAGTTTTGAACAACAGTAGCAAGAAAAGTCACCAGGGGGCAGGACAGTCTTTTCAATAAAAGGACAACAGTATGCCCATATCTCAATGAATAAATGTGGTACTCTATTCTCATATCAGAACTCATAAAAGGGAACTCAAAGGTGATCACAGATCCACATACAAAGTTAAAACTTCAAATTCTTTGAAGTAAACAGAGTAAATCTTGATGATGTTTAAGGAAAACAGCTTTTCTTAGGACACCAAAAACAGAAGCAATAAAAGAAACATGAGAAATTAAAACGAAAACTTTTGGGCCTCAGAGGACATTTTTCAGAAAATTAAAGATAACCTACAGAATAGGAAAAAATGTTTGCATATTTTAAATATCTCTCAAGGGACTCATTTTTAAAATTATAAACTCTTATAACTTAATAAAAAGAAAATGCAAAGATAAAGAATTTCAATAGCCATTTCTCCAAAAAGCATATATGAATGACCAGTGAATACATGAAAAAATGCAACATTAGCAATCAGATAAAGACACATCAAAATAGAAGACAATAGTTCATACTTATCAGTATGGAGTGAATGAAAAGGTACTGAGTGGGAATGAAGATGTGGAGGAACTGGAATGCTGATCACATACAGTGATAATGGTAATATAAAATGCTATAGCTGCTTTGGAAAACACTTTTGTAGTACCTCAAAAAGTTACACATGAAGATATCCAAGGGAAATAAAAATACATGTCCATAGAAAACCATGAACTCTTTAACAGTGAAAATAGGGTTAACAACCTAAGTGCCCATTATTTGAATAAATCAACCAAGGGTAGTATATCTATATAGTGGGAAATTTTGGCAATAGAATTAAAAACTGCTACATACTATGATATGAAGGAACTTTATGAACACAGAAGTGAAAGAAACCAGATGCAACAGATTGCATACTTGTTAATCCATTTAGGTGAAATGTCCAGAAGGAGCATATTTTGAATGGGGCAATACTGTGGTAGGTGATTATCACTCAATCAAGCTGTTAAAATAAACTTACCAATAAGAGGCTCATTCCTATATTTAGGTTCCTTTTTCAGTACTGGAGATCAGTGAGTGAACTGTTGATACAATGGCTGTCTCCAGCAAAGCGTTTTCTGTATTCTGCCACACCTGCAGTATACAAATACCTACTTTTATTAAGGAGAATATGATAACCTAAGCAAATGTTAAACAAAAATCAGAGTCACACTTAGCAACTGGAAAATACTAAGTACACACTAGGATTACCATTCGAAAGGCTCTTGTGAATCCAATGGAGCAGACACAGAGTGGAGCCCTTGTAGGGAATTATCCAGGGAAAGAAACGCTATCAGAGCCAAAAGTGACACTAAAACAAAGGAAGACACAGCTTTAGTTAAGGCAAAGGAATGTATTCTACCATGCTTTATTTTGGCAAACAAGGTGTTTTTTTTATTAATACAAGTAAGCTATTAACGAAAACCTAATAAACAAGACAAAGAATAAATGCTTGTATGCAATGTAAAAGCATCATATGTTCAAACACTGGAGAGATATGGTTTGTAATATCAGGTTGCTAGAATTAATCATCGTACCTAGAGTTAGCAAAATCCGTCTGACAACACCGACTTTCAGAAGCTTTGCTTGTTTCCCTAGAAATACAGTCACAGTTCGCACATCCTTTGGATAGAAAGGGTTTCGGAAAATTCCCAAAATATAGATGCTTTGAATTTCTCTAAGTATCCACAATACTGTAAGTAGCATCAGCACAATGTAGCCAGCAATAGCCTGGGAACTGCTTTTGGAAATGTGTGAGAATCCAGCGAAGTGATGCAGCAGACTAGTTTCTAAGAGAGCCAACACCAACACAGTGATGTGTAAGAGGGTCTCTTTCCAAGGAAGACATCTTTCTGAAGCCCCAGGTGAAGTCTGAGCTTTGGTTCCTGAGAAAGAAAATGCAGACTCAAACAAGCAAATGAGGAAGAAACAGTTAAAAAGCCATCACAGAATAGTAATGAAATTGAATGCAGAGATTTGTAAACTAAATTATTTCTCCCTTAATTCTAATCTACACTGGCTGAGATCTACCAAGGATTCCGTAGACTTGAGAACTTTCAATTTTAAAGCTGCAAGTGACTGGAAAAGCTGAGCCTTGTAACACTGACACATTAGTAGTCCGCACAGGAAAAAGCTGTTGTCTTCTTCCTCTCTCCTTACTGCTCTGCTCTGACTCTCAGCGGCTGACGTCAGCAAGTCAGGTTATGACCGAACCTGTGGGTCACCCTGGAAACGTAACTAGCCTGTGTTCCATGTGGTATAAGCAGTGGCCTGGTTTGAGAAATCCAAGTTGTGTGACAAAATTTCCTCACAGAGTAGGAGCTGCCTCTCCCTAAGCAGAGAAACTGATCCTTGGAATAGCACTTCCAGTTCAATATGGCATTATTAATCTGAATGATCGTTTAAACTATTCATTTAATAAACATTTAATTTATAGTAAAACAAACATTATGAACAATTTACTAAGTTTTTACACAGCAGCTAAGCAAACACTGTATCCAGAGACCAACAAATTCAAGAATGTTTATGGACAACTAAAGACTCAAAAGACAAAACTAAAGTTCAAAAATTACAGCCCAATTGTACAGTATTTGAATAACTGGGCACCTAGGAATCAAAGTCAAGGGAAAATCAACCTCTGCAGTGTTGCCCTGCCATGACCCAATACGGGTCCTGAGGTTCTTGGGGTTCAGGACCAGCAAGAGGATGAGAAAAATAAAGAAAAGACAAAGCTGGGGTCAGGTGCAGCCCTTATCCTCCTGATGGGAGGAAGGAACTGCTCTACCACTGTAGCACCTTTATGTATATACTGGGAAAGATGATGTCAGTTTCAGCCCCTCTGCCTAGCAACCCATTGCTTGGCTGGCCTGGACCCCTTGCCTTCTTGGTGCTGGAACGACTTGTTTACATAGCTTGTTTTGGTCTTTCTGTTTTTTCTGGGCTTGCTTGCTTTAGCCCCACACATGTGATCAATCTCCAGCTTCCATGGCTCCCAACATAACCCTCTTTTTTGTTTTGTTGTTGCATAGGATGGGTAGTCATTTGAAGCTGGAGGAGCTGTGTTGGAGAGCTCTGTAGATCTTTTTATTTTAAGAGTAGTCCAAAGATTTTAAGTCCCTGCATTCTGCAATTGAAACCCTGTGCAATCCATTAATCTGTTACAGTAGTCAGCTACCAGTGTAGCTGGCAATTACCAAAAGGTATTAGTGATTTGAGTTTCTTTTATAACATATTACTTTAGCATTTTTTTATATATCTCTAGTAGTTGTACATTTTCTGCAGGATGTTCAAGACCAAGTTAAGGTGAGACCTGTTCTAAACACAATTTTTGTTATCTATCAAGGTCAGCTAGGTCTCCTCGGGAATAACTTGGAACCAGCTAAAGCACCTCTTAGTTCTTCTGTCAGCATCAGCCATTCAGATGAGTCATGGTCATTGCTTGACCAAGTTGCTTTCTGTGAAAGCTTGGGAGATTTTTGCTCCTGGTGACTCTCCTTAGGCATACCACACACTGACGTTCACTTTCCTCAGTGGTCTCTCAATCTTCTTGATCAGAAGAGCAGGGACTCACTGAGTATAGGATGACACAGAGGTTTTCTTATATCCTGGGTCCTCATTGACCTTGGAGGGCTAGGACCAAAATATTGGCTGTCCTATTAGTCCATCTGTCTCTCTAATTGTTGGTCTCTATACCTCAATTGTTGAACATTCAGAAGAAAAGATTAATAACAGTGTAGTGTAGTTAGAGGCATTATCATCTTATCTTAATATCAAACATCTTAGAACATAAAATAGAACCATTATTTTTCAACAACCATGGCAGTTTTAACATTTGAATACATGTAGAATATTAAAAGTTACATATTTTACATAGAAAATTAGAAATCAAAGCATAAAAACCATGATGACATTTTGTAACACACTTGAATTTTCATTTTGACATCAAATTTCTCCTTTATGGTGAATCATCCCTATTTAATACATAAAAGATTAGGGGGATGTAGCTCTCTTAAGCATTTGTTGAAGGCAGAGGTCTGAATCTGAACCAAAATTTTACCACCATAAGTAATCCCTGTTTTACATTTTTTGAAGACCTATACATCTGGAGGCATGAATACATAAATATACAATGAGGCTAAAAACAATCATTTATCATAACCATATGAAAATCTTTGTATGAGCATTTTTAAGTAAAAAACCTTATGTATTATTTCTTTTAATGGTGACCAATGTGAACATATTACAATAATATTCATATAACTTTAGTTGGGGTGTCTCCCATAAAGCTATGGAGATGAGTGAGGCCTCCAATCAATGAACAAGAGTTGGTAAATGTTACCAGGTGGCCACTTTCTTATTCATCAATTGAAGTCCCATCCAACAATCCCAACCCCAAGGGGTTTTTGTTTAATCATTTTTATAATAATTTTTTCTTAAGAAAACTCTAATCATAACATTTAACATACTATATTTGAACAATGAGAAACTCTCAAGTTATGATAATCAACAATGTACATTACATTTACAAGACTGGCTTTAGCATCATTTTGACTAACTGGGAACCCAGGAGGAAGCATGTTTTACAATTCTATAACTCAAATAAACCTTGATTAAATGATCTATAAATGCAAAAGACAAAGGAAAAAGGAAAATTGCTGAGCTCAAAATAAAAAGAACAGCTATGCACAGACAGATGGACAAGCATGTACAGATGATCTGTACAGATTCAAACAGACATAGAAACAAATACAGAGTTGTCAGTGTCCACAAGAACTCTCCAAGTTCCTGGGGCTATTTCATGCCCCTTTGCTGAACTAGCTCACTTCTTACACCCCATGTCCTTGGGTTTGAAACACCTGTCACCTCCAGCACCCCATGCCCTCAGGGCATTTCTCAGGTGCTCCGTGCCACTTGGGCACTCCTGTATGGGCACTTGGGCTACTGGCTCCACAAGTGTGAGGGATCACTAGCTCAGCGACTTCTAACAACAGCTTAACAGACTGGACAAACAGATACACAGATTTACAAACATCTTTCACAATCAGAGTGCATTCAAATATATTTTAGCCAAATTGAATTACACAGATTTTTTTATAATTGTAGAATTTGTAACTTTAAATAGACTAGTCATATTTGTTGTAGGTCAATTAGCAGGGATCTCTTATAAAAGAATTTGAAAAAGACAAAATCTTATCTAAAGTTAACATATATTTTGTCATAGGACTTAGCATGCACTTCTATCACCTATCTGGACCTTTTTTATTTTTTGTTACCATCTTCTGGGCATCTTGGGTCAATTAAGTTTGGTTCTAGCTTTATCCTTTTCTGTCAGTTTTAGCAAGGCATCACTGTCAGAGGATTATCTGCTTCTTGAGAGGTAAAATCACCTCCTTTTATGGGTTTGAGTCTATGATACAGCCGGACAGCACACACTGCCACCCAGATAGGCCATTTAACTTTTCCTGGAGAAACATAAGCATACCTTCAACCTCCTATTAGCACTTGACTGGATGCTTTTATTGTCCAGTATGAAGATCTTTCTAATGGGCTCTTTCTAGCTTTTATTTGATTGCATTATTTATTTGCTGTGGTAGTTACATCCTTATTAGAATTTAAATATTTTAAATGGTATATACTGCCAAGTGAAATATATTATGAGGTGAACTCTCCCTTTTTAAAAAAAATTTAAATTGCAAGCCCACTTAGCTTACTTTTAGACCTGAAGATTATAAAGAATTTTTGTGGTAAGGTATGAAGAAAATGGAAACTGCATTTTATATTTGAGCACCTTGGGCTCTCCTGTGACATGAAGGTTGTGCTCTGCTCTGGGCTGGAGGCCCCACTGTTGTTGGGGATCTGAGCATTGGTGCAGTATAAATTTTGATTCATAAAGCATGTGCACAGGTGATGGGAAAAACTAGGATGTCTTGGGCAGGCCAGAGCCATATCCCACTCTCTAATAAGTATCAGAAGACCCAAAATCTTTAGGTACCCTTTCTTTATTTATAGATTTTCCAATTTTTGTCAAGGGAAGAATAACCAATTAATCAATAAAATAATCTAGAGAGATTTGAACTGTGTTTTGAGTAGATTGAGCCTTAACCCTGATTTCTCCTTGCAGCTGAAACAAGCAACATTGTTTCTTTACCTTCCTAGTCTGGGCCAAACTCCAGGCTCAGTGGAGGCTTCGGTGCCCTCCTCTGCCTGGGGGCCTGTGAGAAGTAGTGAGAGGAGCAGAAAGCAGCAGTTTCTATTAAATAACCCTTTAAATTCTGTAGAGGGCCAGCTGATTTGTGTTGGTTTGTTTTTTCCCAGTATTGCTCTAAGCTGTTTTTCAGTATCCTCCCAAGTATGTAAACTTACAATTTCTTCTTCTGGAGACAAACTCAAGAAATTTAGAAAGCTGTATAGTGTCACTCTATTGATAACTAAAATTGTCTGAAGAAAGCAGAAGGGAGCTAAATAAACATAGAGTTACATTAATTGAGAATTTGAAGCAAGTACTCCTGTAGTAAACAATCTTGAAAAACAATGGCGTTTACACTACCAGATAGCAAGACCCACTACAAAGCCATAGTGAGACAGTGATCTGCTGGAGCCAGTCTGTTATCAGCTAGTGAAAGCCAAATGCTGAATTTTTAAAAGTTTTAAAGGTTAGTTGCTGTCATATTGGTTATTTGAAATTGTCTTTTGTAAGAGCATTTTGTAAACAGGAATCAGCAAACGACAAATCAGGACCATATTACCCCTCAACCATTAGGAGCCTGCCAGGCCAAGCAGGGCCAGGCCATCTGGGAGAAGCTGTCTCAGCCTTCACACTTCTTCTCTTTAGCAGGGCTGCTGCAGGCCCTGCTGGAAGTTTTTCTTTTGTAACTGTTTTGAATTTACATTGAGTGGCCCAATGATACCATCTCTACACTTTGGACAGATAGATGAAGGTTTTGCTGAGTGGACAGTTAGTGGCTCAGTTAAGGTTATCAGGGTGGTGGTCATGCTGTCATCTTTTCCCTGCTTGGAACTTGATTCTGAAACAGTGCCTGGAGTCAGTTTCCTTGTAATTGTCTCAAGAAGCTTAAGGTTATTAAGATCCTGTCTAATCTAGATTCACAGAAGGAATGTAAATACTGGAATCAAGTATGCAACAAACAGTTTCTTATACATTTGTGATTCTTTTGGATAAGTCTGTCCCATAGTTAGACAGCTGATATAATCAATATACCTCTTTTTTTTTCCTTTTTCCTTTTCAGGAAAGGGGTTTCTCTCAGGCCAATTTATAACTAGCCCTAGAGAATAAGGGAGTTTCAATGCCCCACTGTTTACACTTGATGAAGTCAATATACTCCAGTGATGACTATTGCACTTCTCCCCCTAGTTGTGCGCAAATGAGAAGTGTCCCCTCGCCCTCAATCTCTTACCCCATCCGTGTTCTGGCACCATATGCCACAACCCAGTGCAGGTCCTGAGGATCTTGGGGTTCAGAACCAGCAAGAGGATGAGAAAAATAAAGAAAAGACAAAGCTGGGGTCAGGTGCAGCCCTTATCCTCCTGATGGGAGGAAGGAACTGCTCTACCACTGTAGCACCTTTATGTATATGCTGGGAAAGATGACGTCAATTTCAGCCCCTCTGCCTAGCAACCCACTGCTTGACTGGCCTGGACCCCTTGCCTTCTTGGTGCTTGAACAACTTGTTGACATAGCTTGTTTTGGTCTGTTTTTTCTGGGCTTGCTTGCTTTAGCCCCACACATGTGATCAATCTCCGGCTTCAATGGCTCCCAACATTGCCCCACCAAAGTATATGTTCTCATCCCAGAAGCAAAAGGGACAGTGTCAGCCTTCACAATAATGATACAAAGTGTGTTTGCTCATGGACATGAAAGTCCTATGGCAGCTGATTCACTGCGTCAGAGTGTATATAAACCCATTGCATTGCTGTGAACAGCAATGCAAATACAAGGAATACAAGGTTAGCCATCTGATGCAAAATTAGAGGACAGCACTTTATGTTGTACTATGTTAAAATAAAATTCATACCATTCCATTAAAAGAATCACTCCATAAGACAGAAAATCAAACTACATGTGATTGATAGGCTGTTTAAGGGAAGCATGCAGATTTCTATAGTTTTTTCTTTAAGACTCTTCTTGGAAACATGCTCAGGGGAAGAATATTGTATGTGCAGAAAAGTATACTCAGAAAATTATCTCATCAAAATTAGATTCTACCCCTAATTCATTTTGTCTTTAAATATAAGCAACAGAACAATGTTTATATTTTATATAGTATAGACCATACAATAGTATATTATAGTAAATTTAACCACACATAATTGGAGTCAGCAAATATTGGTCATTCTGCTGTATACATGACTCAACCCCAAATAGATGATTATCATTATTAATTTTATGATGGAACACTGACAACATAACAGGAATTTTTGGGGTAGTAATATTTCTTCCCCTTAGAAAAAAAATTTCTGAACTGAACAACTACAAAAATGTTTCAAATTCTGGACACTCACTGAGATGTGAAACCATGAAGAAAGCTGTTCAGATTACAGGTTAAGAGGGTGAGAATGTGCATTGTTCATTCCGTCCCTGAGCTCAGCACTGTAAATTTCTTATTTATCTTTGATAACAGTGATTCACATTGTTAAAAGACTACTCTACTGTTTAGAATAATGAATAAGGGAAGAGAAAAAAATTACTATAATTTGGGATATACTTCCGCTTTTACATCCTCTGAAATGAAATTTAGAAATTATCTGATATTTATGACATCTGTTGGGTATGGGGGGTGAGCACCTCTGCTTTTTGTCTGAGCACCCACCGGCATGGTAACTCATCCCCAATATTAACTTAGAGGGACAAAGTTTAATGCAAGGAGGATACTGTATTTGTAAGAGGAAAAGGAAGGAGCTAGATCGCTACCTTGTTAAGAAAGAACCAAGGACCCCGTGGGCCCTTTGTTCTCAGCCTTTTTTTATGAAGTGATTCTTTCCTCACCATCTGGAACTTGCTGCTGATGGACTGGCTTTAGGGCTCATCTGCCTAACATCATTTTTTCCAGTGGTCTATGTGCAACTTGTTTTGGTCTGTTTAATTGTCCTTGACCTGCCTTTTCAGGACTTATCTCTGGGGTGGGCAGCTAATTGGCAAGGAAGTGCCTTATTTATGGTTAGCTTGGAGATTGTGAGGGGGTGTGGATACCTACTGTACTCTATAATGACCCTAGAGTGGATAAATAGTGTTCTAGAGTGAATACACGTGCATAGAAGTGTGTGTCAGTGCATAGGTGTGGGTACATGCTGCCTTAGGGTTAGTCAGCCCCCACCTCCTCTGCTTTGCTTCCCCTGCATTTTACTGGGGGGCTGCTTATCATTTGTGCACCTGGCTTTCTCTGTGTCCTGCCTGTCAGCTCTTTTTCTAGTCTTTTGGTGCAAGTTTCAAGATCATTTTGTGCCTTTCTTTATCTGTCTTTTTTTTCCTACTCTGTCTTTGACTTGCTCCACAGGGGAATCCTTCTACTAAAGTTTGCTCTTTAACTCCTTCCAGCCAGGATTAGCTAGAAGAGCTAACGAGGACCCTATTTTATTTTCTCATCTACAGATCCCTATCTTTACAATTCCAGATTTGAAGAGTACAAGAATTTCATGTATTTTAGGCTATATTATCATATGTATTGCATAAAAATCATCTGAAATATTTATTACTTTTCTATTTATAAGGTAAAATATTGTGAAAGTAAAATGAGAGGTAATTTTCTTACATGAGCCTGTTATTTCTTGAAAAATAGATAAAAAGACTGCCTTTATCTTTTCTTTTAGTCATACAAAAAAACCTTTGTAATTAACAAATTTTAAATAAGAAAACAGTATTTCAAATCCAGGAAAAATTCAATGAAAAATGCTCTATGCAGTTATGTTAAGAAATCAGTTATACAGAAAGCCAAGGTATCCAAATTAACTGCTTGGTCTTTTGAATAAAATTAAAGAATTTAGACTAACATTTTAAATGCAAAAATATATTATAGCAGTATATAATTTCTCATTTCAAAATTGATAGTGACTTGAGAATCTGTAGTCTGAAAATAAATCTTATAAAAATTTAAATCCTTAAAAAAGGATCATATTTTTAAACACAATTTTACTGTTAACATTTAAAAGTCAAGTATTTAATTGTAATATATAGTTGAGACATAGTGGTGAAATTAAGAAACTAATTGTAGATAAATTTTCTACAAACTTTTCCCTTACATGTTTGACTGTATGAAGACCTACATGGTTCCTACGTGGTCTCCTGGTGCATAAATGCAGCACAGGTGGAAGAGATTAAAAGTTAAATAATGAACACACAGTTAAGAAGAGATCAGCTTCTCTATACAAACTATTTTAATGTTTTTATATGTGACAAATGTCAACATAATTTAAACAATCTCCTTGGAGTAGAGAGGACACAATGGCCAAAGAAAACTTCCCTGAGAAGAAACGGCTCTTGATTCTGACTGCTGTCCTGCAGATTCTGCTCTAAACTATCCACACATTGCAGGAATCCTGAACTGTTGCCCAGAAAGTTTCTTCCTTTTCCATATTCACATCCAACATTTCTTGGGACAGATTTTCCCCTTGATTCCCTGTTTTTGTTTTGTAATGTAGGTTGGGCAAAAGGGGGAAGTCTAGGCTTGCAAGAAGGTCACCGTGACTTTCACATAGAGTTTGTTGAAATGGCATACAGAATGTTCTTACAACTGCAAGTGAAAGTGTAAAAAGGATTATCTTAATAGCTATAAGAATCAAAAAGTGAATGTTGGGACCAGAGAGCCAGTATTTAGGACTGAGTCATCAGGTAATATCTTTGAGATGATCCAAAGTAACTTTGCCAGCCTCCATTCAAAGTTTATGAACTTGGGCCTGAAGCTGGCTATGGAGATGAGTAATGTCTCTATCCTGATTGGTATGAAAGGCACAGTGGAGAAGGTTTTGGACCTCCTCCCAAGATTCAGAATGATTAAAAGAAGTAATAGTAATGCACATCAACCAATACCCAGCATCACAATTTAGAACTCTATATATCTGTAGTGCTTGTTGATAGACACCATGTTAGGTAAACAGCTGTCTCAAAGGAATCAAATCTTTGTAGAATTTCTTTATCAATATAAGTTTGAATCAATAATTCTGAAGCAACATTTCAGAAATATTCACAGCTTGAGCAGTTTGGATAGGACGAGTCAAAGCAAACACAACAGTTGCCACAATAGCAGCCAATGCAGCAGCTGTGATGATAGCTGCAGTCAAGGACACAGATTTAATATGGCTGAAGAGAGGAGGAGCCACATTGGAGCTATTGAGGGAAAATCAACTAAAATCACAGTGATGGCAGGCACAGAGAGACAGCCCACAGCACCGTACCACCCTGCCCAGCAACGAGCGGCCTAAGAGGACAGAGACAGGCCAGTGGATGTGGGACAGAGAAAGCTGGTCTGACTGCGAGAGCCAACTGTACACGCTGGGAGCAGCCTTGGGCTGTCCCTGTCTGGGGCACCTCAGCAACCGGAAGAGCGACACAGAGACAAACAGGTTTGTCTTGGTTTCTTCGTTTGTTTGGCTTCTTTAGGTCTTCACCTTTATTCCTGTGTAGATCGACTCATCTTCTTTCTTGTTTTCTTAAACTATCTTTCCTGATTTTATAATATTTACATGTGAGTAAAACTTCTCTCTAATCTGTCTGGCCTGCTTTGATAATATTTTGCTTTCTACTTCATTCTCTTTCCCCTTTCTTCTTCTCTAGTTGCCCAAAGCCTGGGAGATCATCCTTTGTCCTCCAACTTGCTTCTACTGTGTTTCACTTCATTTAGATTTCTGTTTTATCCTCTGTCCCTCTTACATTTCCCTGTCACAGTGTAAAATTAGTCTACTAAGGAGATACACTTTGTATACAAATTTTTCCTGTATCCTGTTGGATTTTGTTGTAACTGTAGATCTTGCTTCTCTGGTTAAAGGTACCAAATTCATAGTTACCAGTTTTCAGGCTTTAGCCAATGTTTGATACTGTTGTAATTGGTAATTTGACTACTTTAGCCAGTATGTCATACCTGTTGTAATCAGTTCTCCCTTGTATGACAATACTGTGATTATCTGGGGTCAGAACTATAGTCAAGTATCAAACAACTGAGTGCTGATCCAAATTAATGATGAAATAGCAATATTTCATCATTAATAAATTGGAAAGGTAGGACCTTGGGACACACACAAAGATTGAGAACCACGTACACCTAGAAGATATCTCTGAAGAACAGACATCCCCTAGGGATACCTTGATACTAGTGATAAAGCAATCTACTATAAGAAATCTATAAGCACCAACACAGAAAACAAAATTAAATTTAAAAATAGAAAATCACAAAACACAGGCATAAAATGCAACCTACACCTCCAGCTCACCCAGAAAAATCTAGGGGAAAAAGAAATAGAGGAAATCAGAAGCCACACACCTGAATTTTTTGGAATTCTCTGGAATATCAGAAAAAGTAATCAAATGGATGAAGTTATAGAGGAAATCAGACAAGAAATAATCTTCCACGTAATAAAAAAATGATGACTGTAATGATGGATTTGCTCAGCAATCTGAAGTAGACATATAAAAAATAGAGGAGTATAGGAAGATGATTAAACTATGAATACCCAACATAGGAAAGAAAAGGAATCCATGAAACAGATTCAAGTAGATATTCAGGAAATTAAAAATCCAAACGAAAGTTTATGCAACTGACTAAATAGAAATGAAGACAGAATATCAGACTTGGAATACAGGCTCACATTTAGCAATCACAAAAGAAAGATCTCTCAAATAGCAAGGGTCCATGAAAAAACAGTTGCAAGATGATACAAAGAAGAACAATATAAGGTTGACTGGAGCTAATAAGGGACCCAGAGTCAGCATAAATTATATAAAAACCTGTTTGAAGAACTATTGTCAGAAAACTTCTCAAAACAAATCACCTATAAAGGAAAGATAATCAAATCAAACAGACTTCTCATCACATATCCACAAATCAAGGAGAGCTTGGGGTGAGGTATTTCAAGCTCTAAAAGAAAATAAACTTTAACCTAGATTGATGTACCCCAAAACTATCTTTCAAAATCAATGGACAAATAAAATACTTTCATGACAAAAAACAACTGAAGAAATTCATGACAACCAAAGCAATTCTACAAAGAGTGCTGAAAGATATTCTAGACAGAAATAAAAATGATCACACTTCCAAGAACATCAACAGAGAGAAACCACAAGGCAAGGTAAGCAGTTAAACAGAGGGAAAGACAGGGAACCAACAGCAAGAATGTCACATGACAAAAATAAGCCAATATATATCAAGTATAACTATGAATGTAAATAGTCTCAATTCAACAATCAAAAGAAACAGATTGGTAGAATGGATCAAGAAACAAGATATAACCACTATGCTGCTTTCAAGAAGCATGTTAAACCCAAAAAGAAATTCATAGACTGAAAGTCAAAGGATTGAAAACAATATGTCTCCTGGGTATTTTCCCGGAAAAATTGAAAAGGTCATGTCACAGTGATATATGTGCACCATGTTCATAGCAGAACAGTTTGTGTTAGCTAAATCTTGGAAACAATCAAAATGCCCATCAACCACAGAGTGGATGAAACAAATGTGGTATTTTTATACAATGGAATACTACTCAGCTATAAAAAAGGATGATCTTGAGGCCTTTATAGATAAATAGAGGCAACTTGAGACTATCCTCATAAGTGAAATAAACAATACTCATATTAGTAAATATCACATTGTCTCTCTAGTGTAAAAAATAATAAAACTGACAGAGTAATGGGATCCAAAAAGTATAATAGATATTGTAAAAGTGAAAGGGAAGGAAAGTGCTCTAAAGGGTATAATGGTATGTATAGTATGTAAGATAGATGATCATATTACTGAATTTCTGTCAGATCATTGAACAGAAGGGTTTACACTGTCAATGTTTGAGTGTCTAGACACTTTCTGTGCTTTGATTTTGTGACTTTGGCAACTATTTTCAAGATGACAATGTGTAATGTATCAACTAGTGATTTTATGATGTTAATTTTTTTCAATTCTGTATTGTTCTACCTTTTTTCTCTTTTTCTATTTTGTTTTTTTAATTTTCTTTTCTTTCTATTAAAAAAGATAACTATGTAATATAACAACCATTATTAAATTTCTTTCATTCTGTTTTGAAAGCCTATATTGTTATTGTTTTGGGCTTGTTGTTGTTTGTCTCTTTTGCTTTTTGTTTTTGTCTGACTTCTTTCTTCCTCTTAAAAATAAAAAAATTGATAAAATATTTTATTTTTTAAAATAAAAAATCAATAAAAAAAAGAAAGCAAACAATATGCCATGTGACAGAAACAGAAAAATCAGAAGTGGCTGTTCTATTTGCAGACAATATAAACTTTAAGTGCAAACTGATCAAAAGAGACAAGGAAGGTCACTACATACTTGTTAAGGGCAATCTCCAGTGATAAGAGATAATAATCATAAATACAAATAGTAATGCATACAACTACATAAAACAAATATTTATAAACATGAATAGTCAAATAAGCACTAACAGAATTGTAATGGTTGACCTTGATCCCCACTCTCACAGACAGATCAACTAAACAAAAATCAACAAAGAAATACCAGAATTAAACCAAGACTGCAAATAAATGGTGGATGTCTTCAGAGTGCTTCACCCCAAAACATTAGAATACACATTCTTCTCAGCTGCACATGGGGTGTTCTCCAAAATAGATCACATATTACCCCACTAAACATGCTTAAGTGAATTAGAGGAATTGAAATTATTCCTTGCACACTCTTTGAATACAGCACAATGAAACTGGAAATGAATGGCAAAAGAAATCAGAAAAACTACATAAACACATGGAAATCAACACTCTTTTGAACAATTGGTGGGTCACAGAGGAAATTAAAGATGAAATCAAGCAGTATTTATAATTAAACAATAACACCAATATGATATCCTGGAACCTGTGGGATGCAATTAATTTCCCTACTTATGAGGGAAATTAATAGTGACAAACTCTCACATTAGGCAAACAAGCACTCAAATAATCTCATACTGAACCTCAAATTTCTACATAAAGATACACAAATCAAACCCAAAGCTTATAGGAGGGAGGACATTATAAAGATAAGAGAAGAAATTAATGCAATAGAGACTACAAAAACAATAAAAAGAGTCAATCAAAAAGTTGGTTCTTTTTAAAAATTTTTATTCTAAAGAGGATAAAACAGAATAAAAACAATCAAAACAAACCAGTGTAAGAGATACAGGACTGCAAAACATTAAAAAATCAACAATAGATACCATAATGCCTTTTGATGTCTTCAAAACAGCTGTAGATAACCTTGGACATAGTAAAAATCAAACAGAACAGAATATAATAGAAACAATAAAAATAAAACAATGAATTCAATAAAGGGTTTCAAAACAAGCCAATAGTAAATCCATAATTGCTACTATATATCTTGCTATTTTTTAAATAGCGGCTTCTGCCATAGAAGTCACCATAATCAAAGAAAATAAAAGAGAGTAAAACCCAACCCAACAAAACAACTGAAATGATATAGGACGTCCAAAACAAGACCATATGGAATTAGCAATGGCTGCAACCCTTAGGAGATCCCACACTGTGTACCACTGTCCTCTGAACCTATGATCAGACCACTGGCCCTAGATCTGCAATGTTAGTGAAATGACAAAGCACCCCAGGCATCCAACTGCGTTTCACCTCCATAGCTATCATCATGGCCTGTGTTTCTCAAGATAACTTGGTCACTTACAGTGGGGGTGGGGGGTGGGGAGGTGGTTGATACTTCCTGTTTACCAGCCTGCATGCTGGAAGGGGTTGGTGTCTGTCTGTTTCAGTCTGGCAGTGGCACAAGCATGGCGCTGGCTCCCAGACTGGGCTTGCTTCCTGGTATAGCCTTCTTCCCTCTACCCTCAGTCTGTGAAAGGCACTGACTCATGGGGAGAGGCTAGGGTCTGGCTGTTCCAGTCTGGTGGCAGTCTGCACATGGAACTGGTCCCCAGACTGGGCTTGTGTCCTGGCGTGGCCTTGCTTTCTCTACAAAAGTTGGTTCTTTAAAAGAGTAAATATGATTGATTAATCATTAGTCAAACTCATCAAAAAGAGGAAAGAAAATACACGAATTCAAGCAATTAAGAATGAAAAGAGAGAAATCACAGTGGATCCTTCAGAAACTCAGAAGATCATCAATACTCACTTTAAGAAACTGTATATTGGGGCTGGGGATTTAGCTCAGTTACATAGGCACCTGCCTTGCAAGCAGGCAGTTGTGAGTTTGATCCCCAGTACTGATAAAAAAGAAAAAGAAAGAAACTGTATACTAAAATGCAAACAGAAGAAATGGACAGATTCCAAGACATAATTGAATTCCTAAAACTAAATCAAGAAGATATAAAAATTTTACATAACTTGATATTAGTCATTGAAATTGAAAATGTAATTTAAAATGAATCAACAAAGAAAAACCCAGGCTCTTATGGATTCACTGTTGAATTGTACAAGAAAATCAGAGAAGAACCAATGGCACTAGTGCTTGAAATCTTTAAGGAAATTGAAAGGGATTCAATACTTCCAAAATCACTCCTGGAATCAAAACCAGAGAGAAACCCAACCAAAAAAGAAACTTCAGGCCAATCTCCCTAATGAACAAAGATGCAAAAAGCCTCAATATGACATACTCCAAACAAAATACAGCAAATCATCAAGAAGGTTGTACACCATAACTAAGTAGAATTCATCCCAGGGATGCAGGATGATTGAATATCAATAAATGTAATACACCATATTAAAAAAACCAAAGATAAAAATCACATAATCACCTCAATAGGTGCAGAACAAGCATTTGACAAAGTCCAACATCCATTCATAATTTTTAAAAAACCTACAGAAAAATGGTATAGATGCTCTTTACTCCAATCTGATTAAAGCCATCTATGGCATACCAAAAACTAACACCATACTAAATGATTAAAAACTGAAAGCTTTCATTCTAAAGTCAGGAATAAGACAAAGATGTCCACTATCACCAGTTTAATGTAGTTCTGAAAGCATTAGCCAAAGCAATTAGGCAAGAGAAAAAGATTAAAGAAATAAAAATTAGAGAAGAATTTAAATTATCATTATTTGTAGATGATATGATACTCTACATAGAAGACCCCAAAATCTCCACCAAAAGACTAGTAGAGTTAATAAGGAAATTTAGCAATGTAGCTGGATACAAAGTCAACCCACAAAATCAGTGGCATTCCTACACACAAGCAACAAACACACAGAGAGAGAAATTAGGAAAACCATAATATTTATAATAGCATTCAAAAAATGAAATACTTAGGAATCAATCTAACAAAGGGAGTAAAGGATCTATATATTGAAAATCACAGTACTCTGAAATAGGGGATTGAAGAGGATACCAGAAAATGCAAAATATCCCTTGCTCCTAGGTAGGAAGAACCAACATAGTGAAAATGGCCATATTCTTAAATTTTATACAGATTTATTACAATACCAATCAAAATACCATTAACATACCTCACTAAACTAGAGGGAAAAAAGTCTAAAATTCATTTGGAATGAGGAAAGATATAGAATAGTTAAAGCAATCCTGAACCACAAAGGCAAGACAGGGTTACTACAATCCCAAACTTGAAATTATACTACAAAACTACTGTGATAAAACCAGCATGGTATTGGCAAAAGAAATATCAGGCCTGAAGATAAGTGGAATAGATTAGAAGACATAGACATAGCTCCAAACACACTCAGCCACCTTACCTTTAACAAAGGAGCCAAACATAATCACTGGAACAAAGATAGCCTCTTTAATCAATGGTCCTGGAAAAATTGGCTTTTCACATGCTAAAGACTAAAATTAGATCCAAGTCTACCACCATGCACTAAAGTCAAAATGGATCAAAGATCTAAATATTAAAACAGAAACACTAAATATTCTGGGAGAGAAAATAGGTAGAAATCTGGAAAACACATGTGTAGACACAAGAGAAAGCATCCTGAAAACATCCCAGACCTCATGGGAAATACTACAAAGAATCAACAAATGGTATCTCCCCTTATTAATAACCTTTTACATATGAAAAGAAATCATCAACAGAGTGAAAAGACAACCCACAAAGTGGGAAAAGATTTTAGCCAGATGTCCCTCAAAGGACTTATATCTAGTGCCGGAGTCCAGCTGTGGCAGGGCTCAGGGGTCCCAAAGGTGGTCAGGGAGTCAGCGAGTGAGAGACAGAAGACACTGCACACCAGTATGTGAGTGAATCTGAATCTATTTTATTTTGCAGAAGCGGGAGTATATATTTGCTAACTTTTGGCAGTAACTTAAACCCCAAGCAGCGAAGCGTCCCAGGCTTAGAGCCACACAGTGATGATTTTAAACAATACGTATCAATTACTTTTTTCACCTTTGTTAATCTTGTTACTTAGCAATTTATAATTAATTAGTTTGCAAAAGCAAACATGCTATACCCTAGCCCCAATACTTCCTGTTCTGTTTCTATTCATTCTTTTTGTGGATAGGTATAAAAAATGATTTTATTGTTTCTTAGATGTTTCTTGCTTGAGCAAACTCTGCACAGCTTTTGCCAGTTTTCTTTAGGCAATCTAACTCCCGTTCATATCTATTTATACTATTTTTATAAAGTTCTTTAAAGCTTTTATTCTTTTCTTAGTTGGCCAGATTTTCTGTCTTTCTTTTTAACATAGTTTCGTAATGTTTTTTATCCTCTGTTGATCTAATAAAATAGGGTGGCCCATTCCTAGCTAACCTTCCCATGAAATTTAATTGATTACATTTGGCCCATTTTCCTTTGACATTAACTATTCTTTGCCCATACTCATCATAAATCCCTGTGCAAGGCAGAGGGGATTCAGGCACTTGAGGTAAAGGTTTCTTGGGTCGAGGGAGATACCAAATACGTCTGTTTATTATATAAGCAGGTCCTATACCTGTCATAATAGTTGGTACTGGTTTTCTTTTCTTGGGGGCTTTAGTTTGTAATTTCTGATAGAGAAACTTCCCTGGATCAAGGGTAGTTGTCTCATGGGAATTTTGTAAATCTTTCTCCATGAGCTCTCTCATTTGAAGCTTTTGTATAAACTCTCTCATATTACTCACAGAAGGTAAAATTTCACAATTAGCTTTCACAAAGGGGTTATCTAGAGGGTGTCTAGTAATTCCTTTGGAGTTTCTATTTTTCATTTCATATTGAGTATTACATGGAAATATATATATATATATGGGAATTAAACAAATTACAATTATCAGTACAAAACATTCCAAGATCCTTGCGCCCAATTCCCACATGCGGTGTCCTTTTCCTGGAGAAGCGATTCCTAGAAGCTCTCTCCTCCACCCATGGACCTTGTCACAAGGCGTGGATGGACTAGGATGCGGCATGGACAGAAAAGAGTGCCGCAATCTACAACATATAAAGAATTGAAATACATCAGATTACCCAAATTCAAAGACCCAGTCAAAAAATAAGCATCTGAAATCAATATGCATTTCTCAAATGAAGAAATAAAAACAGAAAATAAATATATGAAAAAATGTTCAACATCATTGGTCATTCAAGAGATGCAAATTAAAACAACACTGAGATTCCATCTTACTCCAGAAGAAATGTCTCCCATCAATTAATCAACCGATAACAAATGCTGGCAGGGTTATAGGGGATAATAAAAACTTTTTGACTGTTTCTGGTAATGTAGACTGCTGCAACACTGTGGAAATCAGTGTGGAGAATCCTAAAAAAACTAGGAGTAGAGTTCTCATTTGACCCAGCTACTCCTCTTCTTGATACCTTCCCAGAAGAGTTAAAAACATCATGCCACAGCAACACACAAGCACCCATGTTTATAGCAGCATGGTTTGTAACAGGTAAGTTTTGGAAACACCCCAAAGGCTATGAATCAAGGAAAGGATTTAAAAAGATGTAGTCTTATTATACAGTGGAGTTCTACTCAACCATAAAGAATGATAAACTCTAAACTTTCATAGGTAAATGGATGCAATTTGAGACCATATTCATAAGTGAAATAAATCATACCTACATGTGTACATCATATTGTCTCCCTAGTATAAGAAGCTCAAAGAGTAAATAAGATTCAACGTCTACAATAGATATTTGAAATAGGAAAAAACTATTCAAAAGGAAAGAAAAACTATAATGGGGAAATGAGAAATGATGGAAATGAATATATATATATGTATATATATATATATATATATATATATATATATATATACAGATATGACTTAGTTACTTTTTACTTATTGTTGAGACAAAATACCTGATGCCAAAATTTGGGAAAGGAAAGGTTTATTTCTCTTTTTTTTCTATTTTAAAGAGAATAAAACAAAAGAGGACAGATCTAAGTAGATCAGAACAAAACAATGCAAGCAACACAGCACTTCACATCAAGACAATTGGATATTAACAGTAGCTATCATAATGTCTCTTTCTTTGAAATGGTTTAGCCTAGCTTTACACACAATAATGTCAAACATAACAAAGTAGAATAAAACAACTCAAGACAATGGAAGTATTCCAAGGAATTCTGAACCAAATAACTGAAGATGAACAATGGCTGCTATATTATCTCATTTTCCATAAAAATTTTGTTTTTACTATCATACATATTAAAATCTACTAAGACACAATGTGATGGAACTAGTGGTAATAGAAAAACAAAAGCATGGTAGGACTTCAGAGCAAGATGGTATTAAATCAACACTGGCTGCCATACAGTCTTGTGTTCAAAGTAACTATTCATATTATCACATATATTAAGATCAAACAAAACAGATTAAAACCATTCCAACCAATGAATGAAGATATAAGATGTCAGAGCAGTGTAATGGTGAACCATGATTTCCATAAAATCTTCTGTACTCTTACCATTTCTTATACTAGGGAGACTATACAGTATTTATACATGTGAATTTGATTTATTTCACTTATGAGAATAGATTCAAGATGCATCCATTTATTTATAAATATTTCAATATGATCATTCTTTATAGCTGAGTAGTACTCTGTTGTATAAAAGTACCACAATTTTTTTATCCATTCCTCAGTTTTGGGCACTTAGGTTGTTCCCAAGATCTGGCTATTACAAATTGTGCTGCTATAAACATGGGTGCACATGTATCACTGTGGTAAGATGTTTTCAGATCTTCTGGGAATATGCCTAAGAGTGGAATAGCTGGGTCAAATGGGACCTCCAACCCCAGCTTTTTGAGGAATCTCCAGATTGACCTCCACACTGGTTACACCAGTCTACACTCCCACTAACAGTGCAGAAGAGTCCCTTTTCCCCCACAGCCTCTCCAGCATTTGTTGTTGGTAGTTTTCTTGATCCTGGCTATTCTTTCTGAAGTGAGATGGAATTTCAGTGCGGCTTTAATTTGCATTTCTCTAATGACCAATGATGATGAACATTTTTTCATGTATTTATTTGCCATTTGTATTTCTTCATCTGAGAACTGTGTGTTCATCTCAGATGCCCAATTTTGGATTGGGTCTTTGAATTTCAGGGGTCTGATTTTTTAAAATTCTTTATAAGTTCTAGACAGAAGTCCTTTGTCTGAGGCACAGTTCACTAAGATTTTTTCCCAGTTTGTAGGCTTTCTTTTAACTCTGCTGGAGATTTCTTTGGACATGCAGAAACTCTTTAATAAGATGTGATTCCAGTGATTGATTCTGGGAAGTATTTCCCATGCAGTTTGATTCTTGTTCATGAATTCTCTACCTACCCCTATGTCTTCAAGATTTTTACCTACTTTGTCTTCCAACAAATTTAGTGTTTCTGTTTTAATATTTAGATCTTTGATCCATTTGGATTTTAGGTTAATACATGGTGATAGGCATGGGTCTAATTTTAGTTTTCAGCATATGGATAGCTAATTTTTCCAGCACCATTTATTAAAGAGACTATCATTCTTCCAGTGAACATGTTTGGCCCCTTTATCAAAGATAAGGTGGTTGAGTGTGTTTGTAGTTGTGGTTATATCTTCTAGTCTAAACCATTGATCTTCAGATCTGTTTTTATTCCAGTAAGGACTTCATTACATTTTCAATTTCATTGATAGAAATTGGATTGTTCAGTAGTTTTACATCTTCTTGACCCAGCTTTGGTGGTTCATATGTTTCTAGGAATCTGTCCATTTCTTCTGTGTTATCAAACCTATGAGAATAAAGGCTTTCGAAATAGGTGTTGATGATCTTCTGTATTTCCATAGGGTTGGTAGTGATTTCTCCTTTTTCATTCTGTATTGCATGAATTTGAGTCTTGTCTTTCCTTTTTTTAATTAGGTTGGCTAGGGGCTTGTCAATTTTATTTATTCTTTCAAAGTACCAACTCTTTGATGCATTGATTCTTTGAATTGTTTTCTTAGTCTCTATTGCATTAATTTCTGCTCTGATCTTTATAATTTCCTCCCTTCTTTTAGCTTGGCTTGCTCTTCTTTTTCTAGGTGTTTGAGGTGTAGTATCAGGTTGTTTGTTTGTGTTCATTCTGTTTTCCTAATGTGGGAACTCAGTGCAATAAATTTTCCTCTGAGGACTGCTTTCATTGCATCCCACAGGTTCCGGTAAGTTGTATTTGTATTTTCATTTGCTTGTAGATATTGTTTAATTTCTTCTTTAATTTCCAGTTTCATGGTGCTATGATCCAATAACATGCATGGGATAATTTCAATTCTTTTGCATTTACTTAAATATGTTCTTTGGGTTTGTATATGGTCTATTTTAGAGAATGTCCCACGTACTGGTGAGAAGAATGTATATCCTGATGTTGTTGGATAGAACATTCTGTATATGTCTATCAAATCCATTTGTTCACAGGTGTGATTCAGTTCTGTTATTTCTTTGCTGATTTTCTGTCTAGTTGATCTATCCCTTTGTGTCAATGGTGTGTTAAGGTCCCCTGTTATAATTGTGTTATTGCCTATTTGATTTTTTCATTTCTGTTAATACTTGCTTTGTGTAGTTGGGTGCTCTGGAATTTGGTGCATATATATTTAAGATTGTTATCTCTTCCTCTTGCAGTTTTCCCCTAACTAGTATGTAGTGACCTTCTTTATCTCTTTGGACTATTTTTGGCTTGAAGTTCACATGGTCTGCAAACAGAATAGCTACCCCCACTTTTTTGGGGGGGGGTTCCTGTTGCATGGAGTATTGTATTCCATCCTTTGACTTTCAGTCTATGAGTTTCCTTTAGGTTAGATGGGTTTCTTGTAGACAGCATATTGTTGGATGTTGTTTCTTGATCCATTCTGCCAGTCTGTTTCTTTTAATTGGTGAATTGAGGCCATTTACATTAATGGTTATAACTGTCATATATTGGTTTATTGTTGACATGTTATCTTTCTGATGTTGTATCTTAGCTTTCCATTCTGTTTAATTGTCTGTCTTGCTTAATGTTTTTTTTCCTATGTTTATCTAGAATGTGTTTCAGTATTCTTTGTAGGTTTGGTTTAGTGATCATGAAGTTCTTCAGCTGTTCTTTGTCATGGAAGTATCCTATTTCTCCATCCATTTTGAAGGACAGTTTTGCAGGGTACATCAGTCTGGGTTGGAAGTTGTTTTCTTTAAGGATCTGAAACACTTCACTCCATGCTCTTCTTGACTTCATTTTTTGTGTTGAGAAGTCTACTGTGATTCTGATAGGTTTTCCTTTATAAGTGACCTGTCTTATCTCTCTAACAGCTTTTAATATTCTGTTCTTACACTGGATTTCTGAGATGGTGATTATTATATGTCTGGGTGTAGTTTTGTTTGATTATGGCTATTTGGAGTTCTATATGTTTCACTAATCCATATGTCAGTTTCCATACTCATGTTTGGGAAGTTTTCAGCTATTACTTCTGTAAATAGCCTCTTGATATCATTTGTGTTTTCCCCTTCTTTTTCTTTTATCCCTATTAATCTTATATGGTTTTTCTTTGCATCATCTTTCAGCTGTTGAATTGTTATTTCCTGTTTTCTTATTATTGTTAGAAGATCTTTCCTTTCCTGTTCCCTAGCTGCAATCTTATCTTCAAGGTCTGAGATTTTATCTTCACTTTCATTGAGGCAGTTTTTGCAACTTTCATTAGAGTTTTTGATTTCCTGTGTATCTCTTTGAATCTGCTTAATACATTCTGTTTGTCTCTTAAACTGTTCATTCAGGGATTCTATCATTTTGCTTTGTTCCTCTATTTTTCAGCTGTGTCTTCATTGGATGAATTCAGTATTTCTTTCACTACTTTTATCATTTCTTCTTTTACCTGGGAGAATATTTCTGATTTGAGTTCCCTCATAGCTTCCCATATTTGCTTCTTTATTTCAGTTGATATCATTTCATGCATTTCAGGTGTATGTGTAGTATTTTCTTCTATGTACATGGCTCCTAGGTTTTCTTGGGCTGGGCTGGGGGTTTGAGATTGCATTTTGGTCTTTTGTTTTGTCATTTTCCTATATTTCCATGTTTCCAGCAATTTTCCAAAGCTCTCCTTCGCAGTGCGGCACCAGCGTGGCTCCCCCTTTGGTGGGCCTGGCTCCCCTGATTGAATGAAGGTCTCTGGGCTCAGTCCACCCAAACCCGCAGAACCTCTGGAGCCCAACCCAATGACCCACGGAGGCTGGGCAGACACCCAGCCCCCGGGATCAACAGGCCCAAACCCTTCTGGGCCTGCCCTGGAGAGCTACAACTCACTTCGTAGCATGGAGCCAGCTTGGCTCCTCCTTTGGCGGCTCTGGCTCCCCTGGTTGAATGAAAGTCACTGGGCACAGTCCGCTCAAACCCACGGAACCTCTGGAGCCCAGTCCCAAGGTTTATTTCTTACACTTCTTGGAGGTTTCAGTCCATACTCAGTTGGCTCCAAGGCAGTGTGGCGTGGCCAGGCAGCCATTCATGGTTGCTGCAAACAGCAAAAGTGAAAGCAAAAGAGAGACACCTTCTTCCTGCCACTGCATCATACTGTCCCTCCACACCTAGGTGGATAAAACACTCATGTCGCCAACCCCAGTGCCAGACAACAAACCAACCACAAATGCTAGATTCAGCCATATCCATATTACATGAGGCCGGGGTTGGTGGGGGGGACATATAATCTATAACTTTCCACCCCTGGCCCCCGCCCAGACTCATGCAGATCCTTTACAAAGGACGTTTCGTCCATGACCAAGAGTTGCCAAAGTCCTAACAGGTTCAGCATTGCTATTGCTGAAAAGTCCAAGTCCCAAATCTCCTGTAAGATCTATGGCACACTTTTAACAGTAACCCTCTGTACAAATGAAACAAGGTTAAACATTTCCAAAATGCAAAGGAATATGATAAATACTACCATTCCAAAAGTTACAAACAGAGCAATACCAAAGATTGAAACTAAAACACAGCAGGGCAAACATTAAGCCCTGGAGTTCCATGCTCAACATCGAAGCAATCTGGTTGCAAGTTCCAAAATGCTTGGGTGATTCTACCCCCACGGCACTTCCAGGGATTTAACTCCTATAGCTTCTCTCTTAAGCCCCCTCTGCTTGGTTTTTGCGGTTTTCCTTGGATGCTCCACATTCCTGGCTTTTTCAAACTTCTGGGGTCTCCACTGCATCTTTGGCTTCACCCTTACATCTTTACTTATTGCCCTCTCAGGGGCACACTGCTTGGCCTCCCAGGCCTTTTGCAAGTGGTGTGGAAGCTGTCTTACCCTCAGAACCTGTGCATAAAACCTTTTGCCTAAAACCAGTGCCACATGGATGCCACCAAGGTCTGCTGCCAGCCAGAGCCGTAGCCAGGCTTTTCTCTCTTGGTTGTAAGGCTTGAGTGCCTGGATTGCTGAGTGCTCTCAACCTGATTGTGAGGAAAAGCTTCTCTATGCTACCACCATTCTGGAAGCTTGTGTGGTTGCCACCATTTTGGAACCTCCTATGGCCTCTGTCACCACTCTGGAATGTGACACTCTGAAGCTTTCTCCTCCTGGCAAAGTTTTTCTCTTTTGGAAGTTTGAGGCTACAAAAGATAATGACCTGCTGCTTCCCGGGATGGCCCCATCTTTTTTATTTCTCTGTTCCTTGTCAGCAGTCGAGGTTTTGGCTCTGTATTTATAGTCCACAGCTTTACTAAAGTTTTGCTTTTGGCCAAACTCACAATGTTTTAAATTATCCTGATAGGCTCTTTGTTCTTGATTTGCAACATAAATCTGGCTAAAGACCACCAACAATAGCCATGTCAATTATTCATGACCATAAGAAAGCTACATCAAGGCATAGAATAATAAAGATTCCAGAAATTTGCCACAGGAATGAAATGTATAAAGCAGTCAGAGAAGAAAAACAAATCACCTATAAAGGAAAGCACATCAGAATCACAGAAGTTATCTTCACACACACCCTTAAGTCAATGAGAGCTCAGAGCAAAATATTTCAAGTCCCAAAAGAAAGCAACTTCCACTCCTGATTGGTGTACCCTGCAAAACTATCTTTCAAAATCAGTGGACAGATAAGAAACTTTCATGATAAAGAACAACTGAGGCAATTCATGACCACTAGAGCAGCCATCCAAAATGCTCCAAAGGATATTTTATAAAGCTTTACAAAGACTAAAATACCAAAAACAGGGCAATACCACCAGTTATGACAAACAAACAGAGCAGAAAGATAGGGAACTAACAATAGGAAAATAAAATGACATGGTTAACTCAATACATATCGATGATAACCATCAAGGAAAATGGTCTCAATTCACCAATCAAAAAAAAAAAAAACCACTGGCAGAATGGATCAAGATACAAGATCCAACAATATGCTGCATACAAAAAAAAACAATTTACTCCAAAAGAAATTCATAGACTGAAAGTAAATAAATGGAAAGCAATAATCCATGTGACATGACCCTGAAAAAAAAGTAATAAAATGTACCCATTCAAGGATTCAGATGATGATCCAGCCTGCAGACCCCTCTCCTCTTTGGTTCTGAGAATCAAACTCAGGACCTTGCACTTACCAGGCAGGTACTGTGCCTGGGATAAAACTACTCGTCCTCAAAACACCTGTTAGAGGTTTTCCAGTCCCCAGATACCCTGCTGACTACGTGACAAGCCCAGTAGAGGGTCGTGAATGCCTTTACGGCCCAGACACAGGTCTCCCCGGGCACACGCCCAGCACACCCAAGAGTCCTGGGGCGGTTCTGGGGCTCAGGCCTCCCTGAGGCCTAAGGAGCAGCGGCGACAGCTCCTGGGCAGCGCTAGGCGAGGCAGACAGTGGGACCTGCTGGGCCCCTCTCTGTCATTGTCCTTGCAGGGCGGCACAGCGCTTTATCTCTCCACCCCGGGCAAAGGCGGCTTCCCACTCGGACGCCCTGGGCCCTGCGGGGCTGCGCGATGCTGCTTCTGCTGCTCGGCCTCGGGTTCTTCCTGCGGACCGACGGGAACCTGACCCTGCAGTGGGCCAAGTGGCTGGGCCGCCGCCCAGGTGAGGACCCGCGCGGCCAGTCCTGGCCTCTGCAGGCCAGATCTGGTCCGGGGCCCTCCGGGCAGCCCGGAGACTGGGTCCCCAGTGTGTGCCCTTTCCAGTGGCTGCGCGATGGGGAGCCAGGCTCCGCGGTGCCACTTCGTCCTCTGTCCCGGTGGGAAGAAGAGCAGGACTGGCTTCCTGCCTCGCAGCTCCCCGGGGGTCTGCCAGCCTGCAGCGAGCAGGGGTCCTGGGGCGCACTGGACTGTCAGGGATTCGGGGGGCAGTGCTGAGACCCAGTGAGGGGACCCTGCTCAGCTACGAGGCTCGGGATTCTTCTCCCTGAAGTTGTGCATCCTCTGCCTCTTACTCTCCCTACTTGGAAAGTGCAACCTGAGCTATTCCCACAAAATTCCTAGAAACGAGCTCAGTTTTCCAGATACAGAAACGTGTCCAGAAAAATGAAGCAGCAGCCCCTCAGGTAGCTTTGGAGCTGAAGGACTGGAAGTGGGGCTTCCCTGGACCAGGCTGCGGTGTGAAACGCCTCAAGCCTGCGCTGAAGTGTGCTGGGAAGCTCCGGGGCCGGGAGGTCGCACGTAGACCGGTGTCTACACCGCCACGTAGTTAGACGACGAAAACGGCTCTCGTGGCCTGAAGAAATCAGTTCGCGTCTTGTTTGCCCCTTCAAAGTTCCACCCTTCCTGTGCACGTCCTGTTCCCGGGAATTTTGTTTCCGTGATTGAGTTTCCATGGGCAGAATATGTGCAGCACTGACACTGAGTTAATAGGAAATACACAGCGCATTTGCGAAACCAGCGTTGCAAAACTGTGGGAAATAGATGGATTCAATTGGCAGATTTTCTGTTCCTCACAGTTTTTCTTTTGAGTGTGTGAGTCTCTCTCTCTCTCTCTCTCTCTCTCTCTCTCTCTCTCTCTCTCTCTCTCTCTCTCTCTCTCTCTCTCTCTCTCTGTGTGTGTGTGTGTGTGTGTGTGTGTGTGTGTGTGTGATTGAAATCATGGTCTGTACTTCGCTCAGGAAGTACTCTACCACAGAGCTGTACCCCCAGGGGCAGGAATTCCCCAGCAAGGTAAAATCGAGTTACCTCTAGGGCTCTGTGGATTGGTTGCTCCAATTCAGCAGGTGGAGGACTTGTGTCTGTTTGCTGCCCTTGGCTGCTTATCGATGTTGTGCTTAATCTTAAAGGCTTTTTGTTTTTAACGTGGACTTACAGAATTAATAAAACGAGCTTATATAAATAAAACGGGTTTATATTTTTGAAGTACATGTTTTCTTTTTTCATTAGTACATGTTTGTACATGGGGAGACGGCGCGTGTACATAACCCCTCTTAATTCTTTTCTCGCCACCTCCTCCCCCATCTTTTGGTCCCCTCTGCCAGCATGTTTTCCAATTCTTTTTTAAAATCCCTATTCCCCCCTTCCCTCTTCTACCTCTTCCTCCTATATTGTAATTTTCAAATGCTACTCAGCCCATCAAAGCATGTCTGAAAATGCAAAATATTTACAATATTTCACTAAATATTGCAATAGATGATGAAGTTATTTTCACATTTCAAGCAAATGTTAAAGTTGTTAAAAGTAATTTTTCTTAACAAATTAACTTCTTCAATTGTTTTATTTAGCTGGAAGTTTGGAAGAATTTTAAATGGTTTCATGTCATTTAGTAATTTTCAAACTTTTATATTAATTGTTCTAATTTTCTAACATATGAGCTACATCGGAGCATATTTATGGAACATGTTTCAAAAATTGTTAGTAACTTTTAAATGTTAATTTAAGTTTTAACTTAATTTTAAAGTTATTCTACAACCTGCACTGACTTAAGAGTAAACACTGTGGTGCCCCACAAGCACAGAAGCACGTACAGCATGTAAAGAGATACATCCTAAAGCTGCTGAGTTCAAATTCCACTGAGGGAAGATGTATGGGGCAGAAAACTTAAAGACAGAACTCTTGGTTGGGTGGAGAATTTTAAAAATGAAAGGAAGGGCTGAGGACTTAGCTCAGAGGTTCAAGTGCTTGCCTGGTAAGTGCAAGGTTGTGAGTTCAATCAAAAACAAAACAAAACAACAAAAAAACATAACGCAGCTCAGGACAGGACATAGGCAGACTTTATCAAAAAATTAAAAAAAGAAAAAATCATCCTCCTTGCCTTATCTGTAGTTATTGTTTTGTCAGTTTAAACAATAGATAACACACTTGTACAATTCAATATTTAAAAATATGAAAGCATATATAGTAAAACAGAAGTCTTTCACCCCTTTTGTTTCCCCACCTCTCTTGAGCCTCCAGCATTTCCTGTCCTTCTCTATCTCTCTAGAATCACTCTATTTCCCAGCATGCATCTCCCATGGTGAGATCTAAGGGAGGCTGATTTGAGTTATTGGCCATTGGTCCATGAAAATGCACAGCACAAGTTCAGAGTAGGAAAAGAGGTAAGCACAGCACAAGTGAGGAAAACACAAATTTAATGGTCAAAAGCCTCCTGTGAGTCAGCTGCGAGACACCACTGGAAAATCCCATGCTGCTCTGGGCTGCATCTGTACATTGCTGGCTGAGCAAAGACTGTACACAGTGTCTCTGTGCTGGGCACTGGGCACAGCAGTGACTTGCACCAGCGTGGTCTGTCATAGATCCTGTGCTCTGGGGGACAAGGGAGGGATTGAGTCATCTGCTGTTCAGGGCTGTCTGGACCCTTAGAATCCTGCTGTGTGCTCTGGGCAATTTTCTCCAGGAGGAGCCATTACCCAGTGGAACCAGGGCAGGGGATGTGGGCAGAAAGAAGCAACCTGATTACTAAAGCATGAGAGGAAAGGTGGCAGCAACTGGCAGCATTTAGTGAATCATGGAGAGGCAAGAGATGAGAGGACTTTGTGAGGGCATAACTGCTGTCTTCAAGTACAGAAGGAGCGGCCATGTGGCAAACAGGTTTGACGTCTTCCTTCTGGTAACAAAAGGCAGAACTGCTGCCCATTGCTGCCAGTTGGTGGAAGTTAAAGGCTTATCACACAGTAGAAGAAAGAACTCTTGGGTTGTTCCCAAAATTTAGCTATTACAGAATGTGCTGTAATAAACGTGGTTGCACATATATCACTGTGGTATGATGTTTTTAACTCTTCTGGGAAGATAGCACAGAAGGGAAATAGCTTGGTTGAATGGGACCTCTAATCCTGGTTTTTTTAGAAATCTCCACACTGATTTCCACAGTGGTTGCACCAGTCTACACTCCCACCAACAGTGAAGAAGGGTTCCTTTTCTCCCCACAATTCCACCTACATTTGTTATTGGTTAATTTCTTGATAATAACCATTCTTACTGGGGTAAGACAGAATCTGTGTTGTTTTAATTTGCATCTCTCAAATGACCAGTGATGTTGAACATTTTTTCATATATTTATTCACTGCTTATATTTTTTCATCTGAGAAGGGTATACTCATCTCAGATGTCCATTGTTGGGCTGGGTCTTTGAATTTGGGGGAGCCTGATGTCTTTCAGTTCTTCATATGTTCTAGATGTAAGCCCTTTGTCTCAGGGACAATTGACTAATGTTTTTTTCCCATCCTGTGAGTTGTCTTTTCACTCTGTTGTTGATTTCTTTCGATGTGCAAAAGCTTTTTAATAAGATGAGATCCCAGTTGTTGATTCTTCAAAGTGTTTCCCATGCTGTTTGGATTTTGTTCATGAATTCTCTATGTACCCCTATGTCTTAGGAATGGATAAAAAAGATGTATTTTTTATTTAAAGAGAAAAAAAAGAAAAAAAGCACAGAAAAAAAGGTAGCAATAATACAGAATTCCAAAGGAAAAAAGGAAAAAAAAACACTAAGAAATCACTAGTTGATAAATTACATAATATCATCTTGGAAATAGTTGTTCCAGTTACAAAATTAAAGCACACAAAGTAGACATGCAAACAGTGAGATTGCAAACAGTTCTGCCCAAAGATCTAACAAAAATTTAGTAATATGGGCATCGATCTTACACAGTTAAACATACATGCAGTTATATCCTTTAGAACCCTTTCTTTTCCTCTCTTTTTTACAATAGCAATTACACATTTTGGGTTTTATTACTCATACCTTTCTCAGTACTTTTTACACTAGAGACATTATGCGATATTTATAAATATGATTCTTATTTATTTCACTAATGAGGATAGTCTCAAGTTGTCTCCATTTACCTATAATGGCCACAAGATCATCCTTTTTTATAGCTGAGTAATATTCCATTGCATAAAATACCACATCTTTTTCATCCACTCTGCAGTTGATGGGGATCTTGGTTGTTTCCAGGATTTAGCTATCACAAATTGTGCTGCTATGAACATAGGTGCACATATATCACTGTGATGTGAATTTTTCAGTTCTTCTGGGAAAATACCCAGGAGGAGAATAGTTGGATTGAATGGGGCTTCCAATCCTAGTCTTCTGAGAATTCTCCATACTGATTTCCATAGTGGTTGCACCAGTCTACACTCCCACCAACAATGGAGCAGTGTTCCTTTTTCCCCTGAAGCCTTGCCAACATTTGTTATCAGTTGATTTCTTGATGGCAGCTATTCTTTCCAGAGTGAGATGAAATCTCATTGTTGTTTTAATTTGCATTTCTCAAATGACCAGTGATGGTCAACATTTCTTCATATATTTATTTGCCTTTTGTATATCTTCCTCTGAGAACTGTGTTCATCTCAGATGCCCATTTTTGGAGAGGGTCTTTGAATTGGGGGGCTTGATGTTTTTCAATTCTTTATATGTTCTTGATATAAGTCCTTTGTCTGAGGGGTTGCTGGCTAAAATTCTTTCCCACTTTGTGGGTTTTCTTTTCACTCTGTTGGTGATTTCTTTTGAAGTGCAGAAAGTTTTCAATAATATCCCAGATCCCAGTTGTTGATTCTTTGAATTGTTTCCTGTGCAGTTTGCATTATTTTCATGACTTCTCTGCCTACCCCTATGTCTCCAAGACTTCTGCCTACCTTGTCTTCCAGTAGATTCAGTGTTTCTGTTTTGATATTTAGGTCCCTGATCCATTTAGACTTTAGTTTTGTGCATGGTGATATGCATGGATCTAGTTTCAGTCTTCAGCATGTAGAAAGCCAATTTTTCCAACACCATTTATTAAAGAGGCTATCCTTCCAGTGAACATGTTTAGCCCCTTTGTCAAATATCAGGTGGTTGAGTGTCTTTGTAGTTGTGCTTGCATCTTCTAGTCTGTTCCATTGATCCTCAGGTTTATTTCTTTGCCAGTACCATGCTGATTTTATCACTGTGGCTTTGTAGTATAGTTTCAAGTCAGGAATTGAGATTCCTCCTGCCTTGCCTTTGTTGCCCAGAATTGCCTTTGCTATTCTAGGGTTCTTCTGTTTCCAAATGGATTTTAGGAGTGTTTTCTCTAGATCTGTGAGGTATGTCAATGGTATTTGGATTGGGATTGCATTAAAACTGTATAACAGTTTTGGGAGTATGGTCATTTTCACAATGTTGGTTCTTCCTAGCCAAAAGCAAGGAATATCCCTCCATTTTCTAATAACTTCTTCAATCTCTTTTTTCAGTGTAGTATAATTTTCAGCATATAGATCATTTACATTCTTAGCTAGGTTGATTCTTAAGTATTTCATTTTTTTAGATGTTATTATAACATAACATCTAAAAAAATAATTTCTCTCTCAGTGAGTTTTTTGTTTGTGTACATGAATGCTATTGATTTTTGAGTGTTGACTTTGTATCCAACTACACTGCTGAATTTGTTTATTACTTCTAGTCGTCTTTTAATGGAGTTTTGGGGGTCTTCTATATAAAGTACCATATCATCTGCAAATAGTGATAATTTAACTTCTTCCTTTCCTATCTTTATTCCTTTTGTTTCTCTCTCTTGTCTGATTGCACTGGCTAATGTTTCCAGAACTATATTGAATAGGAGTGGTGATAGAGGATGTCCTTGTTTTGTTCCTGAATTTAAGTGAAAGCTTTCAGTTTTTGTCCATTTAGTATAATGTTGGCTGTTGATTTGTCATAGACAGCCTTTATAAAGGTTGAGGTAGACACCATGTATTCAGAGTTTCTGAAGTGTTTTTATCATGAATATGTGTTGAACTATATCGAAGGCTTTTTCTGCATCTATTGCAATGATCATGTGGTTTTTGTTTTGGGCTCTGTTGATGTGGTGTATTACATTTATTGATTTGCGTATGTTAAACCATACCTGTATTCCTGGAATGAACCCCACTTGGTCATGATGTATAATCTTCTTGATGATTTGCTGCATTCTATTTGCCAGTTTTTTATTGAGAATCTTTGCATAATGTTCTTTAATGAGATTGGCTTATAGTTCTCCTTTTTAGTTGGGTCTTTCTCTGGTTTTGATATGAGTGTAATACTTGCCTCCAGGAATGATTTAGGGAGGATTGTTTCCTTTTCAATTTCATTGAAGAGTTTAAGGAGTATTGGCATCAAATATTCTCTAAATTTCTTATAGAATTCAGCCATGAATCCATCAGGACCTGGGCTTTTCTTTGTTGGTAAGTTTTTAATTATGTTTTCAATTTCAATAGCTGATATTGGGTTGTTCAAAATTTCTATATCTTCTTGGTTGAGCTTTGGTAGTTCATATGTTTCTAGAAATCTGTCCATTTCCTCTATGTCCATTTCCATCCTATATGAGTAGAGGTTTTCAAAGTAGATATTCATGATCTTTTGACTTTCCATGGGTTCTGTAGTAATTTCTCCCTTTTCAGTTCTTATTGTGTGAATTTGGGTTTTTTCTTTCTTTTTCTTGATTAGGTTGGCTAGAGGTTTGTTGATTTTGTTTATTCTCTAAAAAAGCCAGCTTTTTGATTCATTAATTCTTTGTATTGTTTTTTAGTTTCAAGTGCATTAATTTCTGCTCTAATCTTTACAATTTCTTCTCTCTATGAGCTTTGGGTTTAACTTGCTCTTCTTTTTCTAGAAGCTTGAGATGGAACATTAGGTTGTTTATTTGTGCTCATTGTTTTCTTGATATGACAATTTATTCTATAATTTCTCTCTTAAGAACACTTTTATTGCATCCCACAGATTACAGTACATTGTTTCTGCATTTTCATTGAATTGTAAGTATTGCTTTATTTCTTCTTTAATTTCATCTGTAGCCCACTGCTTGTTCAAAAGATTGTTATTTAATTTCCATGTATTTATGCAGGTTTTGCAATTTCTTTTACCATTAATTTCCAATTTCAGTGTGCTGTGGTTAGATATCACACGTGGGATAATTTCAATACCTTTGCATTTACTTAAGAATGTTTTATGGGATAATACATGGTCTATTTTGGAGAATGTCCCATGCGCATCTGAGAAGAATGTATTCTGATGTGGTTGCGTGGAACACTCTGTAAACATCCACTAAGTCCAATTGCTCACAGGTATGATTCAGTTCTATCATTTATTTGCTGACTTTTTGTCTAGTTGATCTATCTCTTTGTGACAATGGGCTGTTAAGGTCCCCTGTTATAATTGTGTTCTTGTGTATTTGGTTTTTCATATCCATTAGTATCTGCCTTACATAGTTGGGTGCTCCTGTGTTTGGTGCATATATATTTATAACTGTTAGTTCTTCCTCTTGAATTTTTCCATTTATAATTATGTAATGTCCTTCTTTGTGTCTTTTAATCATTTTAAGTTTGAAGTTCACATTGTCTGCAAATAAAATAGTTACCCCTGTTTTTTTTCTGGATTCCTGTTACATGGAATACTGTTTTCCATCCTTTAACTTTTAATCTATAAGTTTCTTTTTTGATCAGATGTGTTTCTTGTGTATAGCATATTGTGGGATCATGTTTCTTGACCCATTTTGTCAACCTATTTCTTTTGATAGATGAATTCAAGCCATTTACATTTTATGGATATCACTGATATGTACTGACTCAACTTTGCCATGTTATGTTCCAGTTGTTTGCTTTCTGCTTTTCCCCCTTATTTAATTGCTTGTCCTACCTGGTGGTTTTTATTTCTGTCTAGTATGTCTTTCAATATTCTTTCTAGGGTTGGTTTGGTGGACATGTATTTCATCAGTTATTCTTTGCCATGGAAGTATCTTGTTTCTCCACTAAATTTGAATGAAAGTTTTGCAGGGTACATCAATCTGGGTTGAAAGTTGTTTTCTTTCAGGGCTTGAAACA
The DNA here is from genome assembly GCA_004027455.1 of Hydrochoerus hydrochaeris. NCBI lineage: Eukaryota > Metazoa > Chordata > Mammalia > Rodentia > Hydrochaeridae > Hydrochoerus > Hydrochoerus hydrochaeris. Next base: position 70,145 of record PVLA01005633.1, read on the forward strand.
CCTCACTCCAAGCTCATCTTGACTTGAGGGTTTGTGCTGAAAAGTCTGCCATGATTCTAATGGGCTTTCCTTGATAAGTGAGTTGTGCCTTTTCTCTAACAACTCTTAGTATTCTGTTTTTATGCTGTATGTCTGAGATCTTAATTATTATGTGTCTTGGTGTAGATTTATGTTGGTTGTGACTGTTTGGTGTTCTATATGCCTCACTTATCTGTATATCAGATTTTTTTCCCCATGTTTGGGAAATTTTTTGCTATTACTTGTGTGAGTATTTTACATATGTCATTTGCATTGACTCTTGCTTCTTCACTAATGCCTATTAATTTATATTGTTGCTCTTGGCATCATCTTGAAGCTTTTGGATTGTCATTTCATGCTGCTTTGTTATTTTTTAAAGTTCTATCCTTTCATGATCGCTAATTGCATTCCTGTCCTCAAGGTCTCAAATCCTATCCTCAGCTTCATTTAAACAGTTTTGCACACTTTGAATAGAGTATTTTGTTTCTCGGATGTCTCTTTGAGTTTGTTTCATGAATTCTGCTTGTCTTCTATATTGTTCATTCAAGGTTTCAATCAGTTTCCCATGCTCCTATACTTTTTTCTCTATTTCTTCTTTAGCAGCGCTCAGTAACTCCTTTACTAAGGTTGTTATTTCTATCTTTACATGGGAGAGTACTTCTAATTTGATTTCCTCTACAGCCTCATGGGGTTATTTTTTTTATTTCACTTGCTATCTTTTCAGAGATTTCCAGTGTGTTACTTTTGAATTCCTCTATTTCAGTGTTCCCTGAAACTAGATGGGGGGGACTAGATGTTTGAGACTGCATTTTGCTTTTTGGTTTTGCCATTTTCCTCTTTTGAGTTAGTGTTTGGTCCTTCAATCCCACTAGTGTCAACTGTTAGTAGAGTGTATCTTAGGGTCCTAATGTTAGGTTGATGTTTGTTCAATTGCTTGTTCAATGAATAGGAGGGCCAGTCACCTGACTTCCCACTGCAAGGCCTTTTTGGTGAGTCCTATATTCTTCTTAGACTGACAAGCCTAGTAGTATTGATGTAGGTCAACTTTTAGTTCCTGCTACTACTTTATCTTCAGATTATTCCAGGTCATCAAATCTCCCTGCCTATAGTGTTTGTGTCAGCTGAGGCCATACCGTGTCCCTATTGTGTGCCTGGGTGTCTCATAAGTCCTTCTAATTTTCTTACGGTTGGGGGAGTCCTTCTTGGCACCCTTCTCACTCTGCCTGATGTTTTCTGTGTGTAGGCAGGGGCTACCCACACTCTTGTTAGGCTCACCAAGGTCTTAAAATTAGTTGGAGGGAGCTCTATTACTGGCCCTATTTACCCACTTTACACCTCTATTTTAGGGGCATACTCACCACACTGACTGGTTCCTACTGAGATCTTCTGTTTGGGTGAGGCAGTTACTCAATCTCTTTAAATTAGCACAGTTAATCCACAGTAATCCAAGGTTCGCCACCTGGGAGAGAAATTCCAAGTTTTTTTCCCCAGTGCTCTGGGATTCCACCAGAGCACAGTCAGGGCCAGCAGCTGGATTCTGGGTCCTGCTTGCTGGGGGGATTCCAGGTCCTGCTCACTGCTTGGAGTTCACTGAATGTGGCCCGGTTAGGCCCCCCATCCCAGTTGTGCACCTTGGGGTGGTCTCCGATGCAGGGCGTGGTCTCACCGCCTGGAGGGAAGCTCCAAGTCCCTTTCCATGCACTGGGATTCCCTGAGGTTGGGGCCCAAGGCTGGATTCTGGGACCTGATTGCTCAGGATGTATTTTTTTTATACAACCAAGTTCTACTCATCTATAAAGAAGTATAGATTTGTGTTTCCCAGGCCATTTGGATTTTGTTTGTTTGTTTGTTTGCTTTTGTTTATGGTACCAGATACCAAACTCATGACCTCACGCTTACCAGGCAGGTGCCTTGGCCCCACTGTTTGGATTTTGTTCATGAATTCTCTGCTTACCCCTATGTCTTAGGAATGGATAAAAAAGATGTGTTTTTTTTTTAATACAAAACTACTACTCAGCTATAAAGAAAGATAAACTTGAGACATTTCTAGGGAAATGGATGCAACTTGAGACCATACCCACAAGTGAAATAAATCAAACTCCCATATGTAAACATCATATTGTCTCCCTAGCACAAGAAGCTGAAAGAGTTGAATAATATCCAAAATGTACAATACTTATGGTAAAATGGGAAGAAACTTCAAAAAGAAAGAGAAACTGCGATGAATGAAAGGAGAAAATGAAAGAAACAAGTAAAATATACATATTTATACACAAAATAGTTAAGATGGTTATACTGTTAATTGCTATCAGTTCATTGAAAAGAAGGTTGTGCCTATTTTGTTTGATCAATTTTTCATGCCTGTATCTTGTAATATGAGCAACTGCTTTAAATATAAAAATACACAATGTACTAACCATTGTTACTACTATCTTGTTCTGAAACTTTGTGCCATTGTTTTCTTCCTTTAAAATAAAAAAAGAGTCTGTAAGCAAAGATAGGATATGGGAAGTAAAAATAAATCCAAGTGCAAAAGAAGGAGAGGAAGAAAAATGAGGAGACTGAAAATGAGAAGAAACAAAGATGAAGAAGAGGAATAAGAAAAAGAAGAAGAGGAAGAGGAGGAGAAGGAGGAAGAAAAAGAAACTCTTGAAAGGTCAGACTTGTCCAGTATTTGAAGAAGCTCCCATGTCCTGGGAGATATTGAAGGAGAGGTGAATGAGTGACTTGAGAACAGAATTCTCAAACTGGGTTGGGTGTTAAAATGCTACTCTAAGGGCAGCATTTGGAATTAATTTGGGACAAATCAGAATCTGTAGAATTGGTAGACAGAAACTGGTGCTAAATGGAAAGTTTTTCTGCAGGGTTGGAAGATGTGTGTCAGAACTGTCATTTTATTTAAGTAATCATTAGACTGAGAACTTTTACCATTGGGTGGCTATTTACATAAAAACAAAACTTTTGTTATCTCTGGTTTAGTATTTATTCCTAAAACAAAATTTTTCTTATACTCTGACTATTGTAAAACTTTGGCATAATACATATTTGATAAATGAATAGATGGCTGTGGATAAAGAGTAAATCCTTCTTGCCAGATTGTACCATTCTGCAAACATACCTTACATGATGGAAAGGCATTGTATTACAGACAAGTATGTAGGAGGAGACCATTGTCCTACCAACAAGTTTAATTTTTTTATATATCTAAGAAACAACTGGTGTTTATAAAGTTACTGTATTTAGGGCTAGTTTTGTAGCTCAGTGGTACTTGACTAGCATACATGATACCTTAGGTCAATTTCTGCTTTTGGGAAACAATTATATTTAAATGTGTGAGCCATAAACTAGGGAACAGGGCAGGCTCTAGGGTTAGAGTATCAGACAGCCATCTACTCATTTATCAAATATGTATTATGCCAATGTTTTACAATAGTGCATGGCTCTATTGCATTGGCCTGAAAACATTCGTGGGAAGGCATAAGGTAGATCAAAGCTGCTTACTTTATGGCAACTGGAACAAAGAGGGAAATGCAAAGAGAGGGAGAAGAAGGGGGAAGAACAGGAAGGAGAAGGAGAAAGAGAAGGAGAAGGAGAGGAGAGGCATGCTATTGTCTCGGTATAATTCTCAGAGTTACTCTCTGTATTTCCAATTAGATCACACTTCCTAAAGATTCTTTCCTCTACCAAAAACACAACCAGATAAGGACCAAGACCATAATATATGAGCTTTTAGGAACATTAATGATATAAAACATACCATTCTGCCCCTGCTTTTCAAAGGCTCTTGTGCATCTCATAATGCAGAACACGTCCAGCTTTGCTCAAAAGCCCAAGTTTGCTTTCCTCTGAGATTCCAAGCAAACTTTTAGCTGTGAGACCTGTAAAAATAAAAGAGAAAATTACATAACTCAAAATATAAAGACACAGATTAAAATTTATGTTCTTAAAGGGAAGAAATAAGAGCATATAAAGAAGGATAGGAATACAGCACCACTGAAATCCAGCAGGGTGAACATGAAATTCTGTACCTTTGTGTCTGGAGCCCACAAAAACATAATGTGAGCTCCAAGGAGCTTGGGCAACCTGTGGTCTTAATGTTTTCAGCCCACATGTTGAACTGGATTCTCTTGTTGCCTTCACCTTCCCTCTACAGTGGTTCCAAATTCCTGCTATGCACAACTTCATTGCCACTTTGGCTTCACTCACATAGCTCCATGCCTCAATATCTCAGGGCCTGCTTCCAAAGACTTTGGTACATCTAGATGCTGCATGAAGTCTTAGGCATTCCTTTGAAATCTTCATGAAAGGTATTCCTTTAAATGCCATGAAAGGAATTCCTGTGCATTCCTTTTCAAAGACTTTCCTGTGAAATCTCTCATGAAACCCCAGGATCCTACAATTCTGCATTCCTCATCCTGTAAACCAGCCTCAAGTAAGCAAGCAATCAGTTTCTGATGTCAAGCAGAGCAGTAGCGAGGCCTGCATGGACTTCAGCTGTAGTAGCAGCTTCTCTGTGAATTTGAACATGCAAAAAAAGTCCTGGGGGAAAGGCCTCCTAGATGGCCTTGTAGCAGAATGGCACCTTAGCACACTTTACTGCAGTGAAAGCACTACACCTTTATATTTTTGAGCCTGTGGTATATGGCTTCCTGCTGATTACTGAGATGCCTTGAAGGCATCTTTCCTATAGTCTGAGAGCAAATCTTTGGTTTCTTTTTATTTTTTTAAATTTTATTTAAAGAGAAAAAAAGCAAGATAGAAATTAGGGTAGAAACAATACAGAAATTCAGAGAAAAAAAATAAACAGAAATCACTAGTTGATAAATTACATATTGTCTTCTTAGACATAGTTGTTCAAGTTACAAAATTACAGCATACAAAGTGGACATTCGAACAGTGAGGCTGCAAACAGTTCTGTTCAATGATCCAATAAAAACTTAGCAACATATGTATCAATCCTACACACTTAAAAATAAATGCAGTTATATCCTTTAGAGCACTTTCTTTCCCTTCTTTTGCTTTTTAAGTCCATTATCTGTTTAGTTATATCCTGTTTCAGATTGCTCAGTACCTTATTGATCTGTTTTGTTGTTGTTATTTACTTTTTTAATCACCTTACATTTTTCTGTTGCTTTGTTTTTGAGTTTCTCCTCATCCATGCCCCATGGATCAGCTTTGGTGGAGTCTTATAGGCAGGATCCTATAAGAAGAATGAACATAAGGGGTGTCAGGAGTCCCAAAAAGGGCTTCAGCCATGGTACCAAATCAGAGAGAATCATCCCTAGATCTGTTTTTTTGAGCCAGGTTATTTAACCTCTCTTGTAGTTGTTGCAAATGTTCTCAGACTAATCCAGACTTATTAGCACAGAAACAGCAGTTTTCTCCTAAGGCATTACAAACTCCTCTTTGCTGTTTTCATTCAGCTAGTTGAGAGGTGACCTTAAGATGATCTATTTTTATCATCACTGGGACCCCTCCTCTGTATATGAGGCTAGACACATATTCCCAAGAGGGGCAGTTTCAGTCTGTTCTGGATCTGCAGCTTGTGTGTCCATATTTGTCTCCAGGATATAGAAGTCAAGTGCCATCAGAGTAGATTTCTTGTGGGGTCCTCTGGGCTCTTTGTGACAAGAGGACATCTGTGTGTCTGGAATAGTAATCATTTGGCAAAACTCAAATTTAAGAATTATTGGGCCTTGTCCATTCTGGAATTTGGACTGAATTACCTCCCATATGTTAGCTTTTACCAGGAAAAACTCAACAGGAACTTGAGCTTTGGCTATTTGATTTCCTCTGGTTACATGAAACAGAGCCAGAGTCCAGACCCTAACATTAAATGTCAGCACATTAGTTACAACAAACATTTTCTCATTATAACTGATAGCCTTAGGTTTATTAGATGAGCATTTTACAATAATGAGTCTGACTAACAAAACCATGTAGAGAGTAAGGAAAACAGCCTTACTGGCTATTTTTCATTCCTCTGGGGAAACTGTTAGTAAGGTCAAGGCAAAGATTATAGTCAGTAAGAGGATAGGGAGTAAGAACCAAACTGTGTAACACAATATCAAGCACATACGGGACAGAACTGGGACAAGCAATCCCACTTGGAATCCTGTAAATGCTACCCTCAAACTTCAGCTGTGCATTGACCTATCAGCATCTGGGGTGACAGGAGCAAAGTTTTGGATTGTTGTCCCTTTACAGTGAGCCCTGTAGGAGCTGTCCAGGTGAATTTTTCAGCAGATCTAAAGCTGGATTTCTGTATCTTGTAGAAGTAGTTAATAGGTACTTGGGTTATACATGTGTGTAGGAATGCTTACAGATTTAGCTGTTCTTTTATCTTGTTACAAACTGTATGTAATTTTATATTTATTTCTTTTTAATTTATCCATAAATCTTTAAACAGCAAGAATCCACTAAAGTACATGAGGTCAGAGCCAGTGACACAAATGCTGAAAACAGCTGACTGAGAGGTATGGGTGCTAGCACTGTGGCTTGAGCTTGCAGAACAAAGGGTGTGGGCAAGTTTGACCCTTATCTTCCAGGAATATCAAGTAAAGTTTTTCTGACTGGGGTTGATGTTTCAGTCAATCAGATTTCCCAGAGGAGACTTGAGCCTCAGCATCAAATTATTTTGCATTGGTGGCCTGTTTTCAAACAGTAACAGAAAGCAGTAGCAGGAAAGCTTTGGCCAAAATAGCTTTGTCGAAGGTGACCACAACATATCTAGTCTGTCCAATTCCATTCCTGACAGAGCTACTTCCATCTGTAAAGAGGGTGTACTCAGCATCTGTCAGGGGGTTATTTTTTTAAAAAATCTGATTGGCTTGGGAACAGTTTATCACAGAGTACCAGGCAGCCATGGTCTGTTGGGTCCAGCTCTGTGGGCAGATATATGGCAGAATTGAATAGTTTTATTGCACAAGAGTCAGGTGTATATTTTTACCTGAGATCCCTTGGTACTGTGTGAGGTCCAGCACACCAGATGGCACCTGGAAAGTTAGGTCTTAGCCTAAGACGAGCTTGTCAACTTTTTTGATCAAAACAGTAGCCAAGTATTTGCATAGGCAGGCCACTGCGTGCTGCTCCCAGGGGCTGACAGTCTGAGTAGGCAACATTCTTTTCATGGACTCAAGGATCCAGATTTCATAGAAGCCAGAAGCTCCAAAAAATTTGTGGAATTTTGTTTTGTTTTGTTTTTGTAATCAGTTTCTGAAAGATATTGTAGCAGAGCTTTTGTGTCTTTCCAGCAGGCATCATTTTCCTCTGGAAGAACAGTCAAAGTTGAAGGTGCAGGATTAAATGAAAGCAAGGTTGCCTAGCTTGGTGTGAAGGAGATGTCCTTCCAAGCTGTAAGTTTGTGCCTGTCAGAAGGGGTGAGAGGCAAGAGACCAGGTGATGCCACAGACAAAGGGTGGGTGCCCTTCAGAGAGAGACAATTCAGATGTCCACTTGGGCTTAGGTGCAACTTAACTAAGGAACGTGCAAAGCCTCTGTTATGCCATATGTCAATCACCATAGAACTACAGGTGAGTGCCCAATCAGCCACAATGACCAGTGCTTTCCAGTCTTGCTGAACAGACAGAGCAGCCTATTGCTTATGCTGGCCATTCCACTCACTCACAGATTTATTCAGCAGGCACTCAGAGATTAAATATTCTAACTTCAGCAGAATGGATCAAGAAACAATGTCCAACCATATGCTGTCTACAAGAAACCCATCTAACCCAAAAGGAAATTCATAGACTGAAAGTCCATGGATGGAAAACAATACTTCATGCAACAGGAACTGAAAAAAAGCAGGAGTAGCTATTCTGTTTGCAGACAATGTGATCTTCAACCCAAGAATGATCCAAAGAGATAAAGAAGGTCACTACATACTACTGAGGGGAAAACTTCAAGAGGAAGAGATAACAATCTTAAATATATATGCACCAAATTTGAAAGCACCCACAAGACAAAACAAATATTAACAGAAATGAAAAATTAAATAAGCAATAACACAATTAAAACAGGAAACCTTAACATGCCATTGACACAAAGGGACAGATCAACTAGACAGGAAATCAGCAAAGAAATAACAGAACTGATTCATACCTGTGAACAAATGGACTTAGTAGGCATATACAGAGCGTTCCACTCAACAATCAGAAGATACATTATTCTCAGCAGTACATGGGACAGTCTCTAAAATAGGAGCATATACTAGCCCACAGAACATATTTCAGTAAATGCAAAAGAATTGAAATTATCCCATGCATGTTATCAGATCATAGCACCATGGAACTAGAAATTAATGAGAAAAGAAGCTGCAAAACCCCCACAAACACATGTAAATTGGATAATACACTCTTGAGCAATCAATGGGTCACAGAGGAAATTAAAGAAGAAATTAAACAATATCTATAAGCAAACGAAAATACAAATACAACTTACCAGAACCTGTGGGATGCAATGAAAGCAGTCCTCAAAGGAAAATTTATTGCACTGAGTTCCCACATTAGGAAAACAGAATGAACACAAACAAACAACCTGATACTACACCTCAAACACCTAGAAAAAGAAGAGCAAGCCAAGCCCAAAAACAAAAGAAGGGAGGAAATTGTAAGGATCAGAGCAGAAATTAATGCAATAGAGACTAAAAAAATACAAAGAATCAATGAATCAAAAAGTTGGTTCTTTGAAAGAATAAGTAAAATTGATAAGCCCCTAGCCAACCTAATTTTAAAAAGGAAAGAAAAGACTCAAATTCATGCAATATGGAATGAAAAAGGTAAAATCACTACCAACTCTGGAAATACAGAAGATCATCAACACCTATTTCGAAAACCTCTATTCTCATAGGTTTGATAACACAGAAGAAATGGACAGATTCCTAGAAACATATGAACCACCAAAGCTGGGTCAAGAAGATGTAAAACTGCTGAATAATCCAATTTCTATCAATGAAATTGAAAATGTAATGAAGTCCTTACTAACAAAGAAGAGCCCAGGCCCAGATGGATTCACTGCGGAATTCTATAAGAAACACAAAGAAGACTTAAGGCCGACACTCTTCAAACTGGTCAATGAAATTGAAAGGGAAGCAGTTCTCTCCAAGTCATTCCTAGAAGCAAATATTACTCTAGTACTAAAACCTGAGAAAGACCCAACTAAAAAAGAGAACTACAGGCCAATCTCCCTAATGAACATAGATGCAAAAATTCTCAATAAAATATTGAGAAACAGGATGCAGCAAATCATGAAGAAGATTATACACCATGACCAAGTGGGATTTATCCCAGACATGCAGGGATGGTTCAACATACGTAAATCAATAAATGTAATCCACCATATCAATAGAGTCAAAAGTAAGAATCACATGAGCATTTCTATAGATGCAGAAAAAGCTTTTGATAAGATCCAACACCCATTCATGATAAGAACCTTACAGAGAATTGGAATAAATGGTCTCTACCTCAATATGATAAAGGCCATCTATGACAAACCAACAGCCAGTGTCATATTAAATGGCCAAAAACTGAAAGCCTTTACCTTGAAATCAGGCACAAGACAAGGATGTCCCTTATCACCGCTCCTATTCAATATAGTACTGGAAATACTAGCCAGAGCAATTAGACAAGAGAGAGAAATCAAAGGAGTAAACATAGGAAAAGAGGAAGTTAAGTTATCATTATGTGCAGACAACATGATACTCTACATAGAAGACCCCCAAAACTCCATTGAAAGACTCCTAGATATCATAAATGAATTCAGCAACATAGCTGGATACAAAGTCAATACTCAAAAATCAATAGCATTCTTATACACTAACAACAAAATCATCGAGAGAGAAATAAGAGAAGCCACACTCTTCACACTAGCATCCAAAAAAATGAAATACTTAGGAATTAATCTAACAAAAGAAGTAAAAGAGTTATACAGGGAAAATTATAATACCCTGAAAAAAGAAATTGAAGAGGACCTCAGAAAATGAAAAGACATCCCTTGTTCATGGATAGGAAGAATAAATATTGTGAAAATGGCCATTCTCCCAAAATTATTATCCAGATTCAAAGCAATCCCGATGAAAATACCATTAACATACCTCATAGATCTAGAGAAATCACTCCTAAAATTCATCTGGAACCAGAAGAGACCATCTAAGCAGCAAAGCCAAGGCAGGAGGCATCACAATCCCTGACTTGAAGTTATACTACAAAGCTACTGTAATAAAATCAACATAGTACTGGAATAAAAACAGATCTGAAGATCAATGGAATAGACTAGAAGATATAACCACAACTACAAACACACTCAACCACCTTATTTTTGATAAAGGGATCAAACATGTTCACTGGAAGAAAGATAGTGCCTTTAATAAGTGGTGCTGGAAAAACTGCAGAAAACTAAAACTAGACCCATGCCTGTCACCATATACTAAACTAAAATCTAAATGGATCAAAGATCTAAATATTAAAACAGAAAGACTAAATCAGTTGGAAGACAAAGTAGGTAAAAATCTTGAAGACATAGAGATAGAGAATTCATGAACAAGAATCAAACTGCACAGGAAATACTTCCCAGAATCAATAACTGGGATCACGTCTTATTAAAGAGTTTCTGCATGTCGAAAGAAATCTCCAGCAGAGTGAAAAGAAAACCCACAAACTGGGGAAAAAAATTTTAGTGAACTGTCCCTCAGAAAAAAGACTTCTGTCTAGAGCTTATAAAGAATTTAAAAAAAATCAGACCCCCAAAATTCAAAGACCCAATCCAAAATTGGACATCCAAGATGAACACACAGTTCTCAGATGAAGAAATATGAATGGCAAATAAATACATGAAAAAATGTTCATCATCATTGGTCATTAGAGAAATGCAAATTAAAACAACACTGAGATTCCATCTCACTCCAGAAGAATGGCGAGGATCAAGAAAACTACCAACAACAAATGCTAGAGAGGCTGTGGGGAAAAAGGAACTCTTTGGCACTTTTGGTGGAAGTGTAGACTGGTGCAACCACTGTGGAGGTCAATCTGGAGATTCCTCAAAAAGCTGGGATTGAAAGTCCCATTTGACCCAGCTGTTCCACTCCTAGGCATATTCCCAGAAGAACTGAAAATATCTTACAACAGTGATATATGTGCACCCATGTTTATAGCAGCACAATTTGTAATAGCCAGATCTTGGGAACAACCCAAGTGCCCATCAACTGAAGAATGGATAAAAAAATTGTGGTACTTTTATATAACAGAGTACTACTCAGTTATAAAGAATGATCACATTGAGATATTTATAAACAAATGGATGCAACTTGAGACCATACTCATAAGCGGAATAAATCAAACTCACATGTGTAAATACCGTATAATTTCCCTAGTGTAAGAAATGGTAAGAGTACATAAGATTCTATGGTAATCATTGTTCCCCATTATATTGCTTTGAGGTTGTATAATGTTTTCATTCATTGGTTGGAATGGTTTTATTCTGTTTTGTTTGATCTTATTATGTGTGACAGTATGAACAGCTACTTTGAAGAAAATAAGACATTATGGCAGCAGTTGCTTATTTAATATCATCTTGTTTTGAAGTCCTAACATGCTTTTGTTTTTCTATTACCATTGGTTCTACCATGTTGTGTCTTATTGGATTTTAATATGTATGATATTATAAACAAACTTTTTATGGAAAATGAGATATTATAGTAGCCATTGTTCATTTTATGTTATTTGGTTCAGAATGCCTCTTAATAGTTTCATTCTCTTGAATGGTTTTATTCTATTTTGTTATGTTTGATATTATTGTATGTGAAGCTATGCTAAACTATTTCAAAGAAAGAGTCATTATGGTAGCTACTGTTGATATCCAATTGTCTTGTTGTGAAGAGCTGTGTTGCTTTCATTGTTCTCTTCTGATCTGCTTTATTTTGTCCTCTTTTGTTTTATTCTCTTTAAAATAAAATTAAAAAGAAAACAGAAAAAAATAAATATTGTAACCCCCCTTTCTTTGAAGGTGGCCTTAACTAACAGGAGTTGCTCAAGCTCTTCTTCTTCTCCAACTGAGTAAGACTGACTGACTAACTGGGGGTACCCCCAAGTGTCTTATCAGAACCAGGTAGGCAGACAGACAGATAGACAGACAGATTTCATCTTCCTCCCTTTGGAGTCCAATGTGAGTCACTCAAATGAGGATCCAGGAATCCTCCTCCAGACCTCCAAGGAGACTAAAGAAATCTTGAGGGCACACCTTCCCATCAGGACTTAGAGCATCCTTGCTCCATCTGCAAGGGCCATGTCCAGTGACCAAAGAGGTCAGCATGGTCAGTCTTCCTGGCCAATGCACCAGATAGAATGGCAAGCAGAAACACAAAATGACACCTGCATTTGGAGGAAGATTTATTTATATCAATGAGCACTGAGCAGGATCATTCCCAGAATATCAGGCCCAGATCTCTCTCTGGTGGTCTATGGCTTTTGTGTGATGCACAAGCAGGAGGGACAGAGGAGGTACAAAGGTGAAACAGAACTGCCTGGCAGTTCTGATTAAGTAGTAGGGTGAGATCACTGGTTAAAAAGGTAGATTAATGATTCAGGCATCCCGAATGTTCAGTTATGCTTTTGTGGTTACAGGGGTCAAGAAAATAATACAAAGTCACGAAACAGTTACAGAACTAGGCAGTTTCCAAAGAACAAAGTTTTTTTTAAAAAAAATTCTCTGTACAGTTTTTCCCTTTCAGAATTTAGCAAGCACAATCTACTTAGGTACACCATTGCTTTTTTGGCCAAACTCTTGTTTTGCAAGTCTTATGGCTCTGTCTCTCTTTTTCCCAGTTTTCACAGTAATTCTGACTTGAAGCAGCTGGATATAGTGATGCCATAGACTGAATCCAGCCTGCCTTGAAATTTTCTCTGCCAGATTGATTTGTTCATTACCTTCAAATTTAGGATCCCACAAAAATCTTACAATATGGGCAATACATAGGTAAGTTCTTGGCCAGAATGCAAGAAGGAAATCCTTCATAACAATTCTCAATTATACTAGAGTAGTGAAGTATATTAATATAGCCATCTATAATAATTCTTCTTTCCCACCTGAATCCTCATGAAGCTGGCCTCGGGCCACATTCCAGTTGGAATTCAGGTCTTCTGAACTTCCATCAGAATTTCTCTTTAAACTCCTTTATGATATTCTAAACTTTCTTTAGTTTTAGTGTGCAAAATTTTCCATATTATTGCAAAAAGCCAGTTTCATAGGCTTTTGTGCCATACTGTCGGTCATAGGCATACCAACTGCCCCATTTTGGATATCAATTATTTGTGTCAAAAAAGCTTTTTATTGCTGTAACAAAATACCTTAGACAATAAAATTAAAGGAAGAAAGATTTATATTTTACAGAGTTGCAGATGGTTGCACAGTTCCATTAGTCTGGGACTGTAACAGAGCAGAACGTCATGGCAGGGAACACACAATGGAACAAAGCTCTTCAGACATGGATCTAGAAGGACAAGACAGAGAAGGGACTGGTTTCCTACTATACACATTGAAAATCATAGGCTCAACTTTCTCCAACTAGGTCTCATCTTTCCAGATTTCTGCCACCTTCAATAGCACCATCAGGTGGGGACCAATGCTACAATGCATGCATTTTAGGGAGACATTTAAGATCAAACCACAAGAGTCCCCAATAACAAAAAAGGCAGACAGAGTCCAAGACTTGGCAGAGCTTAAAATCTAGTTGGGATAAATTCATCTGTGCCAACCTTAATTTTCTGTCAAACTGAGATAAGGTTACCGTGAGGGTTTTCATAAAGTAATGTGTTAGGCACTTAAGAAATAATGAAAAATTATTATGCCATTAACACTAGTAACTCCATGGTCCATGGTGGGAGAAATTAAAACAAGTGAGTACAGTATTCCTTATTTTTCTGCTTAAAAGCCTGGCTGTTAAACACTGTTCACTGATAATTACAGGTGTCCAAAATTACACAGTGAATAGGTGTCACATTCTGCTCTGAGGGCTTTCCGTGGTTTAACTCAATCCAAAGAAGAATGTTTTATTAACTAGTTTTGCAGCACTGAGAAACTAAGTTACTGTGTTCCCACACAAGGGTTGCTCATGGTTATGTGAGGGAGTTAAATATGAGCCCTGTCAATCTGCAGAGTAGATATTGTTCAGAAGAGAGGGCTAAAGACTATTTAACTAACAGCATTTGGTAGATTCATGATTTTATCTTTTGGGTAAAAATCAGATATGTGATGTTGCTTGCTATTCTTAGCTAATAACAAAGTTTCATAAGTAAGGTACACAAAAACTACAGCACAGTCACTCCACAGGGAGAGGTGGCCAGTGGCTTTCATCTCTAGCAACATGAACAAGTCACTTATCATTGCTTTAGCATTATCGTGGTCTTCCTCAGGAAGACAATTGGATAAGCTGAATACAGAGCTAAATTTATCTCGCCTGAACTACTAGAGTTTCCTAAGATAAAAACTCAGGCATTTGGGGAGGACTTTTTCAAAACTGATACTATTTGATGGACATCAGATATGACTTGCAAATGGGAAAATTTCTTTAACTGTATATTTGTTTCCTCATCAAAACCTCAACTGCAAAAATTGGACTAATAGAAATGCAACTTTGGTATGAACTTTATCAGTTACCAAATCTAAATTTTCTATTTAATAAATGAGGCAGGCAGTGATTTCCTAATCATTTAACTTTTCTTGATCAAATACAAACTTAGAACCATGGAGTGAAACTATGGAATTACATGGCTTTCCCTGAATAAAGCCTAAAACTTAACCAAGATCTACAAATCTACAGAATATCATGTGGGTGGCTGTTGACACAATAGTTTGTATTCAGGCCTTTTAAACAAATCCATATGAGATGTTTTCTTAGGACAGCAAAATTTAAACCCATGGTGGTGAATTGAAAACTGCCGGTCAATTTAACATCCAGCTGAATTGAATAGTGTGGTGCTGAATGTGGATGGTCCACCTGAGGATAGTTGTCGAGATAAAAGGAGAACTGGAGAGGAAGAGTTTAGTGTTGTTGGTTCTCCATTGTGCTGTTGGTTTTGCTGTTGCCATTGGTTCTCCTGGAGGAGCTTGTTGAGCTTTTCCTGATATGATCTTGGCTGTGTTCATCATCCAAGGAGCTCAGGATCTTGCTGTTGCTGAGAATGGCTGCAGTTCACTTGGGGGAGCTCTGGTCTTTACCGCTTCCAGAGGGGAAGATGCTCAGAAGCTTGTCACACTGGCTTCCTGTCATGAACTCAGCTGTTCTCACTGTCGGAGGACCTCAGGACTTTGTTGTCACTGAGGATGGCTATAGTACATTTCAGGGGAGCCTTGGTCCTTGTTTTGAGCATTGCTTCCTAGCTCCGGTGCAGAACCCTCAGTCTACTGGCATAGATCCTTCATCCTGCTGGTACAGACTTTCTAGCTTCCACCACTGACCCTGGAGCCTTCCCAGCACAGATCCATGAAATAGACTTGCATGAGTCATTGTCGTGAACTCTAGACCTCCATTTGGACTTGTGGGAGGCACTGTCATGCACCCTACATCTTCAGCTGAACTCATGCAGGTTATTGCCATGAGATCCAGACCCTGGCTGGATTCTCTAGGCCTTTAGTGTGTGGACAGATTTCCCGCACTTCCTTTGTATTTGGCTCTGGGTGACCATCATGAAATAATACTGTAAATTACGTGTCCTATGTTGTCTTGTTGTCCTTGAATTTCCGACTACAACACCCATGTATTAGGCATTTGTTTCTATTGATATTGCATAAAATTTTCTTACTTTTTGGATACTATTTGATGTATTGGAGTAATTGTTCACCTAGTGCGTCACCTACCTCCTTCCTCTATCTTCCACAGAACGGGAGCTGACTGGCATGGTGGTGTGGGTGACGGGGCCTCAAGCGGAATTGGTGAGGAGCTGGCTTACCAGTTAAGCAAATTAGGAGTGTCTCTCATGCTGTCAGCAAGAAGAGAGCATGAGCTGGAGAGAGTGAAAAGACATTGCCTGGGTGAGTAACCCTAAAACAGCAGCCTTGCTTCTTAGAAATGAGTCAGTATCCAACTGAGGTGTAGTTTGGGGAATTTTAGAGGTAAGATGGGACTTCCCCAGTCAGCACACCCTGGCTGTGGAATCTCCAAGCACCTTCCTAAACCTTCTTTTGTTATCTGTTAAGTAGTTTTCCCTGCCTTTTCCTTCTTTTCTGCCACCTTTCTACTCCCCTCCCCTCCCCTCCACTCTCTCCTCCACCTCCCCCCTATTAATATGTTTCTTCCACTGACACTACTGTTTCTCAAATGCTCAGGAAGTTTTAGTGACTGGGTCACTTGATGGTTGTCTTGGAGTACAGTGTGATCCTATCCATCACAAACATATTAAACCTATGGAATTTAATTGGTAATAATCCTAACTCATTTTGCCAAAGTGCCAGGTATTATTGTCAAAAGGGAT
The DNA here is from genome assembly GCA_004027455.1 of Hydrochoerus hydrochaeris. Lineage (NCBI taxonomy): Eukaryota > Metazoa > Chordata > Mammalia > Rodentia > Hydrochaeridae > Hydrochoerus > Hydrochoerus hydrochaeris. The sequence goes on from PVLA01005633.1 coordinate 86,623, forward strand.
GGCATCAGAATTTTGTTGTAAAAAAAGAATTTTTACATAGAATTATAAGAATGGAACCTGATTAATATATTTTATATTCAAATAAATGCAGTGGAACCTGATTAATATATTTTATATTCAAATAAATGGTGACTGAATAGTTTAGTTGCTTTCAGTTTGTAAGTAGCGATGTTCACATAGGAAGTATTCTAAGGTTTAAAAAAGCTCTTGTTCCTTATATGGCATTTAAAACTGAAATTGAGATAATTCTGACTTTTGTGGTAATCATTATTTTGGTTCTCTCTATCTGTCATTCTTTGAAATTTTCCTTTTCTTTTGCTGGTTGGCTAAAGTACCCAGTAAAGAGAGCTCATTGCCCATGGACCTTCAGGAAGTCTTAGTGCTTTCATGAGACTGTGTGTTTGATGGGCCACCATTGTTTCTGACAGCTGTTCCTCCAGTGCTGTGAGATGCAGGGCCTGCTCCAGCAGAGAAGATGCACCCTATCAGCCTTTTTTAGCGGCAAGAGTGCCATCACTTTCCTTTTGTCTGTCACATCCTTGGTGCAAGCCATTGTGCTGCTTTGACTATAGCTGATTTTCACCATTTCATCTTTTGCTCATAAAGCTGCTGTACCTCATATATTTCCTACTCCTGCTTTTTTTTCTAGTTGACATTACTTATGGAATTTCAAACTTAGAGTTCATGAAAACTAGTTTCAGTTTTTCCATTGACGAACAAAAATGCGTAGGGCTGACTATAGCCCCACGTATTTCTGTAGGTGAAAATTCTGGAAAAGCTTGTGCCTGTTTCCTTCCTTTATTTCCTTAGAAGCCTTGGGCTTTATAGAGAAGCTTCTGTGTGTCCTTTGACTGTAGATCTCTGAGCTTTTTATTGATTTAAATTACATTGTATAGCCTTTTAATGTGTGTAAAACAGCTAAACATTGTAAACGTAGAGCAAAACAAACGTAACTGTACTTCTAAATAAATTGCTGTACAATTTTGGCTTTGTTTAGTTTCTTACAGAAACCTGCTTTCTGTCAGAGTCTGTTCTAAAGTCCTACTGTGTATTTAATGTTGAAGCATGGAATCCAACTGCCTGTGAAGCTACCAGCTTTCTATCTCCATCATGTACACCCAGCCTCTTCCGGTTCACTGAGAGAACTGTCACAGGACCACCCAAACCCAGCCTTGTTGCCAGCTCCTTGTGTAGGGTGGGGATTAAGCTTAATGGGAGCAGCCAGAAGTTTAACTGAGCCATGGTGTGATGTTCACGGTAATTTTTAAGTGTCTTCCTTTAGAGAATGGCAATATAAAAGAAAAAGATATTCTCATTCTGCCCCTGGATCTGACTGACAGAAGTTCCCATGAGACAGCTACCCATGCCATTCTTCAGGAATTTGGTAGAGTAAGTAATGTTTGCAACTGTAGAATATTAATTCATTTACTTTACCTGGTTTTTAAGTAGCTGCAGAAATGATTCCCATGCACACTGCCCTCTTTCAAAGAGCTTTTGGGAGATAAGTGTCCATGCAATGGCCTCAGAGCTGTACGGCCTCATCATCTCTGGGCCTTATCTTTCAGTAATAACTATTTTTTACTCCTTAACAAGAACTGATTTCTCCCTGTAGGACAAAAGAAGGCAAAAGTTCAGTGCTGTTTTTATTTTTACAACTCTGGTTACTTTTCATAAGGAATTACTTAAAATGAGAAATCTATAGGCAAATTGTTTCTTTGTTTTAGTTTATCTTTTTATTGCTGACTTCTCAAAATATACATTGCTCCACTGATTGTTGAAGGAAAAAATATAATCAACTACTGCTAGGAATTTTGTCTGTCCATTCACACAAGACATCGTGAATTCTGATCTCATTTAACTAGACTGATATTCTCATCAACAATGGAGGAAGAGCCCAATGTTCTTCGAATGTGAATACCAGCATAGATGTCTTCAAGGAGCTAATGAAAATTAACTACTTAGGGACAGTGTCCTTGACCAAGTGTGTTCTGCCTCACATGATCCATAGGAAGCAAGGCAAGATTGTGACTATGATTAGCCTTATAGGCATTGTATCTGGGCCCTATTCCAGAGGATATTGTGCCGACAAACATGCTCTTTGGGTAAGGCAGCTGGAATCCAACTGTCCTGTAACTGATCTAATCATGTATGGGGTTTATGGCCACCACTGGGCAGCTCATTTGAAGTAAGTATTACATGAGGACATAGGAAAAGAAGAAATTTGGCAGAAATCATCTTCAGTAAACAATAAGAATTAAGTCACAAATGCCTTTAGCTTATCCAACACAGTTGTATGAACACTTGTACTCTGCCATGTACTACAGCAGATTCTGTGGACATAAAGTAAGCTATGTATTTTGCTCTTAAGAAATATATAGTCAATAAATCACTTTTTAACTGACCCTTCTTGCTGCCACATCTTGGCAGACTTGAAGTGTCTACTCCAGTTTTCTTCTACACACTTCAGGCTGTTCTCCCCCTGACTTTATTTCTGTGACTTTTTTTACTTTCTCTTTGTATTTCTACTTTATTTTATCTTGTGTCATTAAACCTGTCTGTCAAAAATAGGTTTTGACAGCAGGGTGATGAGTCCTGAGTGTCATATACCTACAGGGAAAACTTTGACTCTATTTAGTCTGGTTTCAGTGGGAGGAAGAAACTCTCATCAAAGCAGAAGCTCAGAGTGAGGATTGATTTGTGTAACATAATTTATAAGGTGACAAATACTGGAATTTCAGTGATTATGAAGGGCTGGACACATAACACTATGGTAGAACACTTACCTAGCATATGCAAGGCACTGGATTGGGCCCAGCACTGTAAAAAAGAAAACAAGTGAATGTTAGAACATTCTAAGGACAACAGAAAGAAAAGTATTAAGGTGATATAATGTTAATAACTATTTCTGCTGAAGGTAAGTTTTAGTAAAATTCCCCAGTTGGAATAATAAGATGCAATAACTGTTATAGTTACTACAGCTCATGAAAATGGAATTTTTGGCTCATTTGGGCATTGTCTCTGCTGAAAAGAGCAGAATGTTGCTGGGAGAGACAAAGCAGAATTAAATACTGATGATTTTCTGACTCTGAGGTGTGGTTGGGTTTTCAGTGACTTTCAGTGGAAAACTTGGGTAAGTTTCAGGCAGGTTCAAAAGGAGGGTATCTTCCCACTCTGCTGGCACCAAGTATCCATAGCCCAGGCAGGAACCTTTTAATAAAGCAAGATGAGCTGTGTGACCTGCCCACCTAGACACCCTATTTAATTAGTGGTCTTGATCTGCTAGGATGAGGCACATTGAAAGTTTAGTTAGTCGTGGTAGTACTTCAACACTCGACCAAGAAGCTGGTCTCTGGTGAACACACCTCTTACTCTCACATCCAGAAAAAGATACAGTGAATGTGTTTATGGTTGAAAAGACTTTGGTACATACTACGTGAAAAAGGATTTCAGTGAAGACAAGTTTTAAGGTCGGATACATTGACTTGCCCGATGCACTCTCACTTTTGCTATAGAGGGTCAAAAAGTGAAAGACATAGGAATTCTCCAGTATTTCCCCAGCATTGTTTTTGTCCATCTCTGAGTTAGGCACTAGGTCAGGCTTTGATGGCAGGAGCTCTTGGAACCCCTGTGCTTGGTAGAGGTCAGCATTGGGGACTGCTAGCTGTTGAAGGTTGTCAAAACACATACTAGTAAGGGTTAACTGTTGAGGTTTTTCAGAAGTTAAATAAATCTTGTAACAGTATAGTTTTTGAACATGTCTTAATTTAGAAAAATGAATGATGGAATTTCCATTTTCTTCCTGTTCATTTGGAAATGACGAATACCTATGTCTAGAAGGTGTGGTTTTTCTTTACAAACATCATTCCATAAGTGATCATATTCTGTTTTAAATTAGCCATGTAGTAGTTATCACCAAATAGACAAATGTTTGCTGAAATTTAGACTAGTGATATGCACTGAAAACACTGAATTCTTCCTTCGTGACTGTTTCAGTGAAGTGCTAATCCTGCTTGCCTTGACTCTGTTCCATACCTAGAGCACTTTGAGGAATAAAGAGAATCTAGCCTTCCCAGCACAACCCCCCAGCAAATCTGGGCAGCACAAACTACTTTTGGAGTGTAGGGATGAGCGTTAGTATGCATAAAGTATATCTGAATATTCAGGGATAGTTTTTACCCTATGATAAAAGTCATTGAATGGCAGAATGACTGGCATCAAGGAAGTGATCGATTTGTGCCAGTCAATAGATGTGGATGTGTGTTCCAAATTTCCTCTGGTCTTAAAGTTAAAAATGTCTAAGAAGCTTGGCTGACTACACTACCTGTTCTTACTCTGCAAATTCTAAACAAATATTGGTAAATAATGAGGTATGCGTCTGTATTTAAATTGACTTTCCTTTTTTTCATTTTGATTATTGAGTTCTCTTTTTGTGTGTGTTTGCTCTTAGGGATTCTTTAATAGCCTCGACATTGAACTTGGGGAATACTCTGATATTATAATTTCTAATATCTACTCTGGACCTGTACACTCAAATATCTTGAAGAATGCACTAACTGATGAAGCCACAAAAGTAAAGCTTTCTAGACTGAGAATAATTTCAGTGCTTAGTAGTTATGTCTTCATGATGTACTGCAGTATATTGGGGTTTTTATGTCTGATCTGCCTATAAGTTATTCATGAATCTTGAATTATGGCATTATGAAAATTGTAGCAGTTACCTGGTACTACTTCAGCACCCAGTTTTATTGAGGAGCAATGAAATTACTAAGGACCACTTACAGGTGCTCCATTTGTGTCTGCTGTTAGTTGAAAGGTGACAGTCATTTTTTTAAGTTAAGAAACTTCTTTGACAACCTGGCACAATAATAAATCAAGTACCTAAAGGAAAGTCAGGACATCAAGGAAAACTATTCTGAAGTGAGAGTGAGAAAGAAAACTCTTGGAACAAAAAACTAATGGAAAACGTAAGCAATATGGAAAAATGGAGTGGTAACTGAGAAAAGTACAAACCAGTTCACAACTTCAACACCAACTGTTCAGCTGGAGGAGTGGAGCCTGACACTGTAAGCACAGGATGCCGGGAATGGAACACAGCACTCTGAGCATGCCAGTGGGATGCTTTGCTGTTGTGGTATATGTCATCCTCCTGAGAGAAGTTTTGTCTTCCTCCATCCTCAGTCCATCTCCACTTGAACCTTGTTTGATATCTCAAATTAAAGAACAGGGAGATAGATGTTCCCAGCATTTGACCTGATCCCAGAAAGGTATGACTGGCAGCATTGTGACTTCTTCCTTCTGGACACATAACCTCCTTAATAACAGCAGACAGAAATGGCACAACTGTTATGGACACTGAAGCTCTGAGGAATAGACTGCACAGTTTAGAACACACCTTTCCTGACCCAAAATCAGGGTCTTGGACTTGTCTAATCACAGACAAAGAAAGTCCATCAGGCTTTGACATAATATGCATACAGTGTCTAAGCCTACTTGTCACAAATGAAGATGCCTCTACAGAAACTACACTATAAAGTATATTTAGAATTGATCTTTCAACTATGCAACTAACTGATATTCCACTATACACTGTCAAAAGAAGGCTTCCCACTAACAAATTTCACACATAAAAATGGAATAAATATTTATCCAAAAAGCACACATCTCAAGATAGAAACACACGAAGATACCCTCTGATATCTGAATTGAAAACAATAAGGCAGATTAAAAGTTGGACAAATATGTCAAAAGAAGGATTTTTAAATGACTAATTAAATAAAGAAGAATAAAAATAAATAGCTAATGATTTTTTAAAAATCCTTGCTGGGTATGAAAGATCAATTTAGTAAGGAGATAAAGATGCAGAGAAAGGATCAAACAGAAATGAAAATGTAAAGCTCAATGTGTCACAGGAAATGAAATTCTAACAAACTGTGTGGATGAATCGGGAATAGGAATACAAGTTGAAACAGGATACAGTATCACATTCAAACAGTAACAAACCAGATTTTTTTAAAAAAAGAACAGAACATAGATCTATAGGATACCATTAAAAGAAAAATGTATATATGATCAGAACTGACAAGAAAGTTGAGTCAAAGTTAAAATCATAAACATGCTAATTAAGTAATAGCAGAAATTTTCCATTTTTGAGAGGTACAGAAGGCTTTTACAACTCCAAATAGACATGACTAGGAAACAATTTCTTTACCATGTATTGCAGTAAATCTTCACAACATTCATAGCAAAGGCAGACTACAAAGAGAAAAGCACTACATCACTTATATTAAGCCCATGAAAATATTGATACATTTCTCAGCAGAAACTCTAAAGACCAGGAAGCATAGAGTGATGTTTATCAAACTCTGAAGTTAAATGACTGCAACCTAGATTATTATATTGAGCAACTTTGTCATATGTAGCCAGAGGAGAAATAAAGACCTTTCAAGAAAAGCCTAAGAATTCATAACCACAAAACCAGCATTGTGTTTGATTGTTTGATCATTTTTATGTCTAAATCTTGTAATCTGAACAACTCCTTTTAAGATAACAAAATGCAGCATACTAACTAGTGTCAATTTCCTCCTATTTTTGAAATTCTTTACAATTTTTATCCTTTTTTGTTTTTAAAATAAAAAAATTTAAAAATCAAGCATTATAGAACATATTGAAAAGAATCCCCTAGAAAGAAGCAAGAAAACAATCATGAGATGCCAAAAAGAACAAGGCTCAGTACAGGAGTAGAAAAATTAGAATTAGGAAAGAGTCCAACATGATTAATTTAGGAAACCATCAACCCCCTAAGATAAGAAAGATGTGACATACCTTATACAAAACAACCAGAACCAAGATAAAATGGAATAAAATCACATTGGTTGTTTAATAACACTAAATATAAATGTTATTTCCTTTAATTATAAAATTCAGACTAGCTAATTGGATAAAAATACAAATCCCACAATTGTTGCCTGCCAGAAATACATCACACTAGCATGGACATGTAGAGACTAAAGATGAAATGACAGAAAATGATAATTCAAGCCAGAGGAATCTGAAAGTACACAGAAGTACCTACACTCAGATAATAGCTTTCTGTTTCTGGGGCAAAAATGCCAGACATAGACAATTTAAAAGAACAAAAGTTTATTTTGGCTCAAGGTTTCAGATATTGAAGTCCATGTGTGAATGGCTACAAGGTGGATTAATATGGAGGAAACCTTCTCATCTCAGGGCAGCCAGGAAGCAGAGAACAGGACAAAAGCCAGGCAGAGAGAATGGCTAGGGACAGTATATTCCTTCAAAGTCATAGATGCAGTGATCTATTTCCCCAACTAGTTCTTGCCTCCTAATAGCTCATCCAACCATGAATTCATCAAATACTTTAGTACTCTGATGAGATTAGAGCCATGATAGCCATATTCCAAAAGCCATACCCTAAATATTTAAGCCTTTTATGAGAGGTGTTTGATGCAAACCACATTCCATCCCAAATGCTTGTGTACATCTCATTATTCAAAGTGCATTCAGTCCATTTCCAAGAGTACTGAAAGTCCAAGTCCAAATCTTCTCTCAAATTCAAAGCAAACTCTTAGCTGTGATCCACTGCAGAAATTGAAAGGAAATTCTGTAAATACTCCTTTCGCAACAGGCACATTGGCCTCTGTTATGGATTACATACTCAGTTGCTCCCCCAGGCCTCATGTAATACGGATGCAGCTGAATCTAGCATTTATGATTGATTTGTGGCCTAGCGCTGGGATTGACGATGTGCATGTTCCACACGCCTAAGGGTGGAGCAACAATTTCATGTAATGGCAGGAAGAAGGTGTGTCTCGATCTTTTGCTTTCACTTTTGCTGTTTTGCGGTGGCCATGAATGGCTGCCCTGCCACACTACGCGGCCTTGGAGCCAACTGAGTATGGACTGAAACCTCCAAGAAGTGTAAGAAATAAACCTTTCCTTCCCTAACTTTGGGCATCAGGTATTTTGCCTCAACAATGAGTAAAAAGTACCTAACACAGAATTTGGTACCTGAGGAGTGGGGTGGTTGTTGTGACTGTACCTAGTCATGTGGTTCAAGGGTTTTTAGAAATGCCTTGTGGGAAGAGTTTGGAAAGGTTCAGAGATGTCGACTGAGTGAATAAGGCTGGAACAGTTTACACTGTTCTGTAGGGGAGATTCTGGTCAGAGCTTAGGAGAACTGAAGTGGATAAAAAGCCTACAGTAAAGACCAGTCTTGGTTGGGAAGAAAAATCACATTGGTTGTTGAACCCCACATGATGTGTATTATGGCTTGGCAGAAAGTTTTTCTGCATTTTGTTTGTGTCCAGAGACTTTGCCTAAAACTGAGATTAAAAGTGATGGACTGATTAATCTGGCAAAGGAAGTTTCTAGGCAGTCAAATATGGACTTGGTGGCATGGCTGTTGTTGGAGGTTTTAGCCAAATTTATATTTCAAATCAAGATAAAAGAGCCCAGCAAGGTAATTAAAAATGTTGTGAGTTTGACCAAAAGAAAAGCTCCAGTAAATCTGTGGACTATAAAGATAGAGCTGAAACCTCATTTGCTGAGAAGGAACAGAGCAATAAAAAAGATGGCCTGGGGCCATCCTGGGAAGCAGTGGGTCTTCACCTTTTGCAGGCTCAAACTACCAAAAGCGAAAGACTTTGCTCAGAGGAAAAAACCCCAGAGTGCCACATTTCGGAGTGGTGACAGGGGTCTCAGGAGGTTCCAAAATGGTGGCAACCACACCAGATTCCAGAATGGTGGCAGTATAGAGAAACTTTTCCTCACAATCAGGTTGAGAGAGCTCAGTGATCCAGGCACTGAACCCCTACAGCCAAGAGGGAGAAAAGCCTGGCTACTGCTCCAGCTGGCAGCAGACCTTGGCAGCATCTGTGTGGTGCTGATTTTAAATGCAAGAAAAATGCACAAGTTCTGAGGGTAAGACAGCTTCCACCCCTATTGAAAAAGGCCTGGGAGGCCAAGCAATGTGCTCCCTGAGGGGGCAATATGTAGATGGAAGGGTGAAGCCAAAGGTGCAATAGAGACCCCAGAAGTTTGAAAAAGCCAGGAACATGGATCATCCAAGGAAAGTTGCAAAAGCCAAACAGAGAGGGCTTAAGTGGAAAGCTGCAGGAGCTGAAATCCCTGGAAATGCTTGGGGGGTGGAATTACCCAAGCTTTTCGGAGCTTGCAACCAGATTGCTTCAGTTGCTGAGCATGGAACTCCAGGGCTTAATGTTTGCCCTGCTGGATTTTGGACTCGTTTTGGTTCCAATCCTTTGTATTTCCCTGTTTATAACTTTTGGAATGGTAATGTTTATCTTGTTCCTTTGCATTTTGGAAATGTTTAATCTGGTTTGATTTGTCCAGGGGTTATAGTTAAGAGTTTGCCATAGATCTTGGAGGAGATTTGGGACTTGGACTTTTCAGCAATGCTGAACCTGTTAGGACTTCAGCAACTCTTGGAGATGGACTAAATGTCTTTTTTAAAAGGATATACATGATTCTGGGGGAGCCAGGGGTGGAATGTTATAGATTATATGTTCTGCCCCCCCACCCAGCCTCATGTAATATGGATGTAGCTGAATCTAGTATTTGTGATTCGTTGGTTGTCTAATGCTGAGATTGGTGATGTGTGTTCCATCCGCCAAGGGGTGGAGCAATGACATGATGTAATGGTGGGAAGAAGGTGTGTCTTGCTCTTTTGCTATTGCTTTTGCTGTTTGCAGGAGCCATGAATGGCTGCCCTGCTGTGCCATGCTGCCTTGCAGCCAACTGAGTATGGACTGAAACCTCCATGAACAGTAAAAAATATGTTAGTTTTCTGGCACAGTGGAGAAGCAAAATGTACAAAAAGAAAAGAACGGGTTGATTGAGGACCTGGAAAGGCACACACAACCCATGGTATTGGGCTGTCTCCTTCAATTGGATACAGAGAGGCAGAGGGTTATCTGACCTCTGATTGGAAGTGAAAAACAGAGTAGATATTGATCATGTGTGAGGAATTGATTGGAATTTTCATTGTGCATAAACAGGAAGGTCATTTGCAATTAGGGCTGAAAAAGGAGGAAGTGGTAAGTGTTCCCACTTTGGCCTTCCACCATATTAGGCCACTGCCATAATTGTACAGTAATTTATATTAGGGCAAGAACCTTTCATTCCCATCTTTGTATTGTTAGGAAAAGTGCGAAGACTGTCTCTTACTACCTCCTGCTGAACAGAGGCATCATTTTGGGGTCTAAGGGATGACAGGATGATGGTTGATGTCCATGCAGAAGCTGCTACCAGGTGTTTCAGCCAGAACAAGAAGTTTCTCGTTGGTAAATGCTCACATCCTAGATTGGAGAAATAAAAAACACAAGGTGTTATGAGGAGGCAGGTCACTATCATAATTAAAGGACCCAGGAATGGCAGAAGGAAAGGTGCCCTTGATCTGAATGTGTCGTTCCATCAGGGCCATGGTGAGGAAGAGTCTGAAAAACAATCATGGAGCTGGGATGGGTGAAGTTACAAGAGGTAAATTTTTCCCAATCTGAAGGGGTAAAAGTGTAGGTAGGACTTGTCCTTGGTCCAGAGGTTCAGCTGGAGAGAATGGGAAGCATGAGAAACTTAAGGCCTTACAGTTGGATCATGTTTGGGAAATTATAAACTAAGGATGGGTAGGGCTGTGGCTGCCTTGCTATAAGTGAGACGAGATCCTAGACCCAGAGGGCTCTCATGTTTAGAATGTAAGGGTTTAGGAACCAAATAGGATAATAAAACATGACCTAGCCTGAAAGTTGTGGCTGTGCGGCCTGATGAGATGAAGATAGGAGATAAGAGATGAGGTGACCACTCAGGATGTTTAGAGTCAGGGGAGTTAGGGTTAGGAGGGCACCGCTTAGCTTGAGTGATGTGGAACCAGGATGGCAGTCCAGCGACCTTGACTGCTGTTGAAGTTCTGAGGAAGACCACTTTGGTTGTAGTCCTGTTTAAGGATTTGAGAAATAAAATCTGGGCCATTATCTGACTGGATACTCTGAGATAGGCGATAAGGCAACCTAGGAATTATTTTTTGTAATGGGACTTTAGTAACTACATCAGCAATTTCCCTGGTTGTGGTAAAGGCTTCTACACATCCTGAAAAAGTACAAAGGTGAGAAGATACTTGAAAGTTTTGTGGTGGGCATGTATGTAAAGTCTATCTGCCAGTCCTGACCAGAGGTGTGTCTGTGAGATTGATAAGTAGGAAAGGAAGGGCATGGTTTGCATCCCTGAGGAGAGGTTCTAACAGAGATATGACAGGTATGAGGAAGTTAGTGAGGTCTGAGAGTCTGGGTCAGTCTACATAATTACAAAGGAATTCTGATGATCAGGGAGTAGGGGGATGATTAAAAAATGGCATCGTTAAGATCTAGGACTATAAAGTGAGCAGTGGAGGGAGGGATAGAGAGAGAACATGGTGTAAAAGTTTGGCACCCCTGGGCAAAGTGGGGTAACAGAGTCATTGATCACCCTAAGGTCTTGTACCACATGATAGGACCCATTAGGCTTGAGTATCAGGAGAATGGGAGTATTATTGGGTGAATGGGTAGGTTTAAGGAAACCACTGTCTAAAAAAAGCTTGATTAGAGGTTTATGTCCCCATAAAGTGTTTGGGAGCTATAGGATATTGGGGAATGCAAGGAAAAATTGAAGGACCACTGAGATAAAACAGGCATAGCATGGGTAGCCTGGGTGGGGTTGGAAGTGTCTCAAACTATGGGATCGACAAGGGAAGAAGGAAAAGGAGGGTATGGCTTTGCAGTGCACTGTGATGGTGTTTGTAGGATGGGAGCTGTGGAGAGGGAGAAAGTAAAGGAGAAGTTAAGCTTTTGGAGATGATCCCTACCTAAAAGACATTTGGGACATGTTGGAATTATCAGAAAGCTATGAGTCTCAGAGAGTTTGGAGCTTGCATGGAAGGGGCCGTGTTTGAAGATGCAGTGTAGGTTGGCTGTCAACCCACTACAGAGACTGAGGATTCAATATAATGGCCTTAAAAACTCAGGAAGAACACTATACATGGCCTCTGTGCCTGCAAGTACAGAGACTGTCTTACCCAAGACTTCCAGTGAGACTCAGGGCTCTGAGAAGGATACCTTAATAGGGGCTGTGGGCCCTGAGCCCATCAATCTTCAGTAACAAGTCCAAGTAGATCAGCCAGCGATGAATGCAGTGGTGATGAGATATCCTGTGAGGGCAAGGATTTAGAGGATGGCTTACCCACTCTCTGGTGGCTAGGACAGTCACTCTTTCAATGGCCCTTGAGAGTGCAGAAGGTGCATTCTCTCACCCAGTGTTTTTCCTTGTTGTACTTGAAGCATGGTCTGGGAGGGGCTCAGGAAGCTCTGCCTTGCTTTGGTTTACCATCTTAGAGCCCCAAGTGCCAAAGCTAAAAGATCAGATTGTTATTTTTCCTCCTTTTGAGTTTTATCTTTGTTGTAGAAAACATAAAAAGCCATATTAAGAAGGTCTCCCTGAGGTTTGAGGGCCAAGTTTAGCCTTTTTGGGGGGGATCTGGCCTACAATGGGAGATATCTATCTCCTCCAAGGTCACAAGACATCTGGTCCTCTGTGCTGGCTCTTTTGAGGCCCTAGACCTGTCTGACTGCCTATAATATTTTTAAGTGACTCAGCTGCCTGTACCACTTTTTCCTTTGAAGGAGTAACCCAAACTGCCGTGAGGGGTAATAGGCAATGACCAATCTGGCTTCTTCAGGCTGAAGGGGGTTGAAGTTGTCTAATGGCAGTCAAGGATACTCTGCAGAGTTTTTAACAAGTGGCCCTCAGTAGATAGAAGGCATTTTCATCTTAGCTAGGTGTGCAGTTTCAAATCTAGAGGAGACAAAGGTAAAGAATCAATTAAGTATGCAGGAGCCAAGTAATAGAATCAACAGGACAATTATGAGTATAGTTTTGCTAATGGCTTCCCATAAGAAGGATAAGGATAAGGTCCAGGGAATTTTAGAAACTGGCATGACATTGATTTGTCATACACATTTAGTTTTTACAATTATATAAGTACCTCCTGTGCTGGTAGAATATCTGCTGCCATCTGATTTTGGAAAATGGCCCATTTTATTAATTTTACCTTTTTTACTTAGGAGAGAAATCAGCTGTGGTGTCATTTAAGCCCTGTTGAGAATAGTTAATTATGGTCTCAATATGCATTATATAACCTTTTGGGGGGGAAGATCTGGTGAATCCCAGTAAAAGGAATCTAAAAGGAATTTATAATTGTCTCTAAATTTTAGTTGTTGAACATCCAGAAGAAAAGATTGGAAACAGTACAGTGTAATACAGGAAGTAAGCTTAACATAGAACATTAAATGGAACTGTTATTTTCTGTTAACCATGGGTGTTTTAACATTTGAGATGAAATTTTGTAACACATGTCTTTTAATAGGATGTCATTGAAGAAATTTGTAACATTGTTTGAACTGCTCAGTATTTAGGTATTTCTAAGTATAGTGGCACATATATAACATACACATTAAATAAGTTTTTATTTAAAAATTATCATTTGACTGGTGACCTCATGTGGTTTGACTTGAATCTCATGGCAGGAATACAAGAAAAAGGCAAATGTCTGGATCTGAAAGAAAATGTTTATCATCATAAACAATCCCAATTTTATATTTGAAGGCATGAATATACCAGAAGATCAGCAACAATGAATTGTTTTAGCAATATGAACTTTAGTTTGGGTGTCTCCCATAAGGATATGGAGATTATTGGGGCCTCTGATTAATGAATAAGAACTGGTTAAAATTACCAGGCGGCCACTTTCTTATTCATCAATTGAAATCTTGTCCAATCTCTCCTCACCTCAAGGGATTTTGCTTCACCAGTTTTAGCATCATTTTGACCAGCTGGCAACCTAGGTAGAAGCATGCTTTTTAAATCTATAGCCCAATAAACCTTGATTAAATAATCTGAAAATACAAAAAAAATAAAAAGATTGTTGAGCTCAAATAAAAAGGAACAGCTGTTTACAGAGCAGACAAATGGACTAACATGGACAAATGATCTGCACGGTATAAACAGACTGGACATGACAGCAGATACACAGACAGATTGACAAACATCTTACAAAATCAGAGTGCACTCAAATATATTTAGGCAATTTGAACTATAATTAAATAGACTAATGAGAACCTTTATGTAAGTTAATTAATAGAGACCTCTTGAAATAAGAACAACAGAAAAGGAATCTAATTTATGGTAACTCTGAGATAGATCAGCAAGGGAAAAAGGAACATGAATATGAACTATTCCCTTGGGACCAACCTATTTCCAAAGAGGGAACAGAGACTGTGGCTGAGAAGGCTGTAGAGTGGGAGTCTACTGAGCAGCCAACCACCCAGTAGGCATTTGTAGGCAGTTACCTGGTGACCCACTACAAAACGGCCACTCATCACCAAGTAAGAGGGAGACACAAGATGAAGACTGGTCATCATGTGACCTGCAACAAAATAGCTGCTGCTGATCCCATGATGAGGGACCACAAGATAGCAGCCATTTACTCTGTGACCTGTCACAAGATGGCAGCACACTGTCACATGGTGGAGAATTGCAAGATGGCGGCTGTCCTCCATATGAGCAAGATGTAGCTGTAGCAAGATGGCTGCTGAAGACCATGTGGTATGGAATTGCAAAATGGCAATTGAATACCATGTGGGATTCTAGGTGGCTAAAATATGTGAGACCAAGTATAGCAAGGTGAGGGAGAGAATGGCACTGCAGGAGCAGAGTGGAAAAAAGAAGAGGGCCTGTCTGGTGGGACAAATGGCTTAGGCTGAGGAGTCTGAAATTGGAGAGAGGAAGTAAAGAAAGAGTTAGAGACTGCTAGGGGTGAGGAAAGGAAAGAGAATGAAACAGGGGGCTCAAAGACCTGTGGTTGAAAAGGCCAAGGGTTCTGGACTTGGAGAAATGGAGGAGGAGCAGTAAAGACAGGAGACACATCATCTCAGGAGTTTGGTGGGGAGAAAGGGAGAGGTCTTGGTGGAGTAGAGTGAGCCAGAAGTACTTGAGCCACCATAAAAGACAGAATCAGAAAAGGACACCTCTTCAAAGTGAAACAGGCCTAAAAATAAAGGGATTTCTGCCAACTTGCCACTGTTGTGACAAAAGTATAAATAAAAGATCAGCTTTTTTGTTTTTATAGCTTTCTTGAGGCCAAGAACACCAAAGTTATGAGCCACACACCCCAGAGGTGTGCTTTTTGGAGGACAGGAAATGGTCCCCATGACTGAATTGTAAGTGAGCTAAGAGAACAACTTTGCCTTGGGACATAAGAGCTTTAGTTCCCCTCCCCAGAGGAATGTGAAAGCTGTGCTGGATCTCACTTATCAAAAGAAGTTTTCACCTGTTTTGAAAGTGTGACATGGAAGGTCCCAACACCCATTCTCTTCAGCAGTCACCCGAGGGCCAGGGTGCAGGGCGGGGTCCCAGAGAACAAAAGGGTAACAGTTTTACCTCAGGCTGTCCTGCCCAAGGAATATGAAAACTGTTATCTCTGTCCAGCACTGCACAGCAGTGTAAATTCCATCTGCACTCTGTGTTGCTGGATACCAACCTAAATAAAATGTGCTCTCTTCTTTTCCCTCCAAAATGTCTTGGCCTTTTTGCCCTTTTTGCCTTTTTACAATTTTCATTTTATTTTGGGGTGCAGCCTTTTGGGGTACAGCAAAACCCAGTGTTACATTCATGACAAAATATGGACATTGTAGTTTCTTGAATCTTTCTCTTCCAGAAAAAAAGAGTCCATTATTTTTAAAGTCAGCCTTCCACAAAATTTCAGAATATGGGTAATATACAGACATATTATTGCCAGCAGGTTACACTCATGGTTGCTAGTCCAGTTTGCAAAAGTTTCTGCATTCTCACATAAACCTATCAGCATATACTCTACAGCCTATGTTCCTAATGTTTTGGTTCTCTGAACTCATAGAATTGATCATCAAGCTCTGCTTATATCATTCTAGGATTTCCTTAGTTCTGTTCTCCAAACATTTCCAAATCCTTCCCATAACCCAGTTCCAAAGGCTTTTGACTATATCTTTTCAGTACTGATTTTCTGTAGTCATTAAAGTATGTAGAGGAACCCCATCTATTGGGCATATATTAGCTTCCTTTCAAGATCAGAGGGCTACAGAGTTCACAACATCTGTATGCATGCTGTATAGCCAAAGTATCTAGTAGCTTCTTGGTCAGGAATCTGGAAGCCTCAGGATGGGAAGAACCAAAGATGTAGCTATGTTCTGAGGTAGAGAGTCGCTGATGTGCTTCCCTGTCGAAAGGTTGAAGATGCTAATGCCTGCTATCATAGGCAATGGCAACAGCAAACCACACCTGCTTAAGCAGAATTCAGCCCTGAAGTGTGTTCTGACTTCTTTTCATTCTTCTAGACTACAAGCCTATTGAATGTAGCCAGTCATTCTTCTTCTCCATTTGCTCACCTATACGCCAATTGTCTCTGGAAGTTTACTCTCAGCCATACACAAATGTGTGCTTTGCTAATTCAGGTGTCTCTCTATCCAGTGAAGTTGACATTAATATTAAATATCACAGTTCATATCCACAAAACACATCAAACCAAGATCACTCAACAGAGAGGAAAAGAGACACTATATGTCCATAAAGGAAACAATCCATCAAGATGTTATACAGATTGTAACTGTCTCTATAATGATCATTGGTTTAATTTATTGAATAAGTAGGACAGGACATAAGGGGAGAGGTAGGACTCAAGATAATAAAGTGCCTTTCTTTAATCTCCCACTGTCCCTAATAAATACATCCTCCAGACTAAAACTCAATAAAGAAACTTCAGGGTTAATTTGTTGTACAGATGAAATGGACTTCACAGACTTCTAAAGAATGTTCCATACAACTGATATAGGATACACTTTCTTTTTATTACCACATAGAACTTTTTCCAAAATATGACATATTTCTTAGACCAGAAATCAAGACCTACAAAATACAAAAAAATTAAAGAATGTATTTTATCTTATGTATTCATTTCATAATGGAGTGAACATACCAATCAACACCAAAACAGACTATAGAAACTGAACTCATGAACATTGTTGTGTATGCTTTCAGCTGATAAGTGAGTCATTGAAAAGTTAAAAAGGGTAACTGTAAATTTCTTATAATCAAATGAAAATGGAAGCACAATATACAATGACAAAAACAGCAATATCAAATAACTAGCCTATTGACACACCTCAAGATCTTAAAAATCCAACACAAATTGAATGCCAAAGAAAATAAATAATAAGGATGAGAGGAGAAATAATTTGAAGAAGGACAGAAAGATCAACACAAAGGATCAATTAAACAATGCATGGTTATTTGAAAAGAAACACAAAATTCCAAAACCCTTAGTTAGAATACCAAAAAGAAATAGGGAGACAAGACCCAGATATATTTGGATATGATAAATACTAAAATAGGTCCATGGAAATCTATGGGATTATTAGAGAATATATTGAATGTTACATGCCCCAAAGTTGAGAAACCTAGAGCAAATGTAAAATATCTAGACACATATGAGCTACCAAAAGTGAACAGAAGTATGTAAATAACCTAACTAAATCAGTTACAGGGAAAGAAATTGAAGCAGTCATAAAAAGTCTCATAATAAAGCAACCACAGGGTTGTACTAATTCACTGTTGAGTTTTGTCAAGGTTCTAAAGAAGAATTAATAACATACACCTCAAACTTTTCCATAAAATTGAAAGGAAAAGAATACTTCCAAACTCATTTAGCACCACCATTATAAACCTGCTATCAAAAGCAAATAAAGACATAGTGACAACAAAGAAAACTATAGATCAATATCTTTGATGAATATAAGCACAAATTCCTTTAATAGTATGCTTTCAGACTGATTTCAGAAGCACATTGTAAAGGTCATAAACCATGAGTGGTTGGTAGCATTCCAGGGATGCAAGGGTGGTTCAGCAAATGCAAGCTAATAATTGTAATAATACAGCATATAAACAGAATCAAGAATAAAACCACAGGACCGTATCAAAAATATAGAAAAAGCCTTCAGAAAATTTAAGGCCATTTCATCAAAACTGCCTTGAATAAATCAGGTGCAGAAGGACTACATCACAACATAATGAAAGCTATATTTGAGGATCCCAAGGCCACCATCATCCTGAATGGGGAAAATCTGAAGGAAAGATACAAATAAGCATACAAAACTCAGTAGCTTTTCTTGGCACTAATAATGAGCTTTTAAGAAAGAATTCAGGAAATGAATCCTGTATACAGTAGCCAAATCAAAAAGAGAAATGGATGTGAATTGAGACAATATTCATAAGTAAAATAAACCACACTCGCATGTGGAAATATCGTATACTCTCCCTAGTGTAAAAAACTGAAGGAGTAAATAAGATAAAAAGCGTACAATAGATAGTGTGAGAGGGAAAGGGGGAAAAACTGCTCAAAAGGGAAGAGTAACTGAGATGGGGGAAATGAAAAAAGAAAGAAGGGAAAAGATTATATGCATATATATACACACAAGATAGATAACTATACTATTGATCTGTTCATCAAAAAGAACAGCTTGTGCCTTCATTGATTGATTGTTTGGTCACTGTTTTCATGCCTGTGTCTTGTAATCTAAACAACTACTTTGAAGATAACAATACACAATATATTAATCAGTATTAATCTATTATTTTGTTTTGAAATTCTGTATTATCATTTTTGTTCTTCTTTTTCGTTTTTAATATTAAAAAAGAAATAAATCTAACCAAAGCGGTAAAAGCCTTCTATAATGAAAATTATAAGCCACTGAAGAAAGAAGTTGAAGAAAAAATGGAAAATGAAAAGATCTCCCATATTTATGTTGGGAGAATTCATATTGTTACTATGGCCATAGTACTGAACGAGATCAAGAGGTTTGATGTACTCTCCATCAAAATGCCAATTAACCATATTCACAGAATTAGAAAGAATAATCCTAAACTTCATATGTAAGCACACAACAGTCTGAATCTCAGGAGCAATCCTGAGTAACAAAAGCAATGGGAGGCACCAGATTACCTGATCTCTAATTATTCTATAGAGACTTAGTAACTAAAGCATCACGGCATTGGCACAAAAACAGACACATAGTCCAATGGGATAGAAGAAGTGACTCAAAAAATAAACTTTTACTTTGAAAAGCAAAACAGAAAAAAGGATAGAAATAATACAGAATTTCAGAAAACAGTAAGAAATCAATACTAGTTAATATATTGCATGTTGTTATATTAGAAGTAGTTGTTCAGGTTACACAATCTAGGCTTAAAAATGATCAAACAATCAAACAATGACTGTCATTGTTTGAAAAAACAAACTTTCGTACCTATATCCATCTGATTCTCAAAAAAGGAGCTGGGGACACAGGTTGGTGAAAAGATAGCATTTTCAAAACTGGATATGGCAAATCAAACATCCCCAGGTAGAAAGAAGATTGAAACTGGCTGGGCCCATATCTCTCTCCTGGTGAAAAGTCAATTCAAAATGAATCAAAGACCTTCATGCAAGACCTGGAATTCTGAAACTACTAGAAGAAAATCTAGGAGAAACATTTCAATGTATTGACACAGGCAGTGATTTTTCAACCAGACTTCGTAGGCAGAAGAATCAAAGCATAAATTGACAAATGAAATTATCTGAAATTAAAAAGCTTCTGAGCAGCAAAATAAATGATCAACAGAGTCAAGTGACAACCATCTGAATGGGAGAAGATCTTTTCTAGTGATTTATGTGATAGGGAAATAATATCCAGCACATACAAAGAACTCAAAAAATCAACACCAAAATAATGAGTAATTCAATTAGTAGATGGGCAAATGAGCTGAACAGCAGCTTCTCCAAAATTGGAGTAATAGCAGTCAATAAATATGTGAAAATACTTGACATGATTAGCCATCAAAGATTGTGAATCGTAACTTCCATGACATATAGAGTATTATGAATAAAACAGCAAACAGCAACTCTGGGTGAAGTTGTGGGAGAGAATGCTTATACCCAGTTGCTGACAATATGAATTAGTACAGTCACTATAAAAATGAAGATGGAGATTTCTCCAAACACTACTATACAACTATCATTAAATGACCTATTTAATTCCTTTGTATTTATCTGAGTAAAATGAAATTAGCCTACAAAAGAAATCTGTACACACATGCTTATTGTGGCACTGTTGACAATAACTAATATATGGAACTGAATCAAGCTGGATGCTGGTCAACAGGTGAATACATAAAGGATATATATGTGCATATACACAATATATACATATATATTTATTTTTAATAATAATCTTTGGGTACTATTTAACCATAAAGAATAAGATTCTGATATTTTCAAGAAAATGCAAGACACTGGGTGACATTTTGTTAAAATAAGCAAGATACAGTTTACAATACATGGTTTGCTTCATATTCGAAAACTGAAAAAAAAATGTTGACCTGAACACAGTAGAAGGATTAATACAGGAAACGAAAAGGGATGAGGAAAAAGGAACAAAAGAAAAGTAAATGAAAGTAGCCCAGAAAACGTTTGCATCCACCCCCGATTGTGGGCGTGTCACCATGTCACAGACCCCCATCAAGTCCAACAATCAATATGTCATTAGTTATAACCAAGCAAAAATTTAGACCTGTTTCCCAATTGCAAAAGAAAAAAATAAATTCCTTTCATTTTTCCCTATATTTTTCATTTTTAATGGGATTTTATGTGCTAAATACAAATCTTAACAATTTGATTCTTATCACTTCAGTACTTTAAGATGATACAATACTAATTAAAACCAAAGAGCTTTCATCTTTCATGAGCCTGGATAACTTTATCTGCTATATGTAGGATTCCTGTAGGCCATTTGACACTTTATAATAATTCATAAGTCCACATTAGTATCTAAGGGACTCATAGGAGGTATTAGCTCCACTGAGGAAAGCACATGAGCAGATGGCTCTCATATCCTTCCAGCTTAATAATTCTGTGAACTATCTTGGGTAAATTCTCAGTATTTCCTCAATTCTAAACTTTTTTTAGACTTTTGGGCATGATATAGCTATTCGTTATATGGCAACGAGTCATTGTGTGCAGTTGATATTAATTGCCATGGCCAATAATTTGAAAGAAGTATGGATCTCAGAGCAATCATCTTTCTTTCTGGCACATCTGTGGCAATATATGCCAAGATTGGCCTGCTGGGTGTTACAGAAGCTACTGTGAAAATGACCTCAAAATGCTGCGGTAAGAACAATGTATGCATTTCTTACTCATGACCCAGGCTTGCTGAAGATCCAATCTTTCAGTGCCTGACAAACTTTCTTACTACCCCTCTACCATCACAGCCTATAAATAAAAAACACATTTCATTCTGTATTGTTGCTACCCTTTTTTCTGGTTTTTTTTCTTCTCTTTAAATAAAATTTTAAAATGTATAATTGCTATTGTAAAAAAGGAGGAAATAGGAAGTGCTATAAAAGATATAGCTGCATGTATGTTTAGATGTGTGGGATTGATGACCATATTTCTAGGTTCTTGTTGGATTGTTGAACAGATCTGTTTGCACTCTCACTGCTTTAGTGTCCACTTTGTGTGCTTTAATTCTGTAACTTGAATAACTATTTCTAAAAGAACAATATGTAATGTATCAACTAGTGATTTCTTACTGTTTACCTTCTTTTCTTGAAATTCTGTAATATTTCTACCTTGTTCCTGTTTTTTTTTCCATTTAAATAAAATAAATAAATAAAAATAAACACATTTCATTTCTATGCCCACCCATACTTATGGTTTACTGTAAACTTTACTTTGCTTTGAAATTTAATACAATGTTAAATCAAATCTAAATCACCATTTTATTCTACATTATTTCACCAGTGCATGTGCTGCTGTGCACTTCTCCATTTACCCTGCCCAGCTTTACCCATCCTACCAGGCTCAGCTCAGGCATCATCCTCGTGACCCCTGGCCAATCCTCCCACTTTTCTCTAGGATGAGTACACCTGGCCCCTGAACCTGCTGTCCAAGTGTTGAATGCACGGTTAGGACAGATGCATGTGCAAGATGATGAACTGACTGCTCTTGCTTCATTCCAAAATTACTCTGCACACCACATGTGCAGCTGTGTCTATGTCGAAGGCAAAAGACTGATTGCTCCCATTTCTACAGGGACTAGTAGGGAATGTTATCAACCATTTCTGTGGAAACTGTAAGCATCAAAGAGTAGCTTTCTTTTTTATGTAAACAGCCAGCAAATATAATGAGTTAAGCCCAAAATTGTGGATTATGATTAAGCATCAAAGATTATTGCTGTGAATGGTTTTCATTTTTAAAATTTTTTATAAAACTTTCTCTACTAAAGTTGGTCTTTATGGATTGAGATATAAAAAAGACGATGACAAGACAAGAGTATACTATACATACCATTGTAGAATTTCTCTTTTCCAACCAATCACATTTGTGTCTCATCACTTGTGAGGCAATTAATTTGCTCCATCTTTTTGCAAGACAATGAAAATGAGTACAATGGAAAAACCAAAAATTAGGACACAATAAAACTGAGAAGTTATTTAATGACTGTGATACACTGAAATATCCAGAACTGGATAAGTCAGTGAGGGGTTTTTCCTTGTGTTACATCATGTTGTGATGTGAACCAGTTTTCTTGGGACCAAATCACTTACAAGCATATTGGTAGAGGTGGGACTTGGTAAAATGAGATGTTTCTGCACGCGCAACTTCAGCAGATTTTACCCCTGAGTTTAAACTTGGAGGACAGCTGTGATCAGGCCATGAGCCCAAGGATAGATGAGAGCGAGGAGCAAAAACCCACCTTAGCAGAGAGGAAACACAGCATACTAGTCATGAACACAGATCCTGTATTTTGGTTACGTGGGTTCAGATTTCACCTTGCCCCATATTTGCCCCATGACAAAAGATATTTCCTTAACTCCATTTTCCATTCACAAAGTGGAGGTTATAGTAGTTAACTATTGTCACTGTGCTGTGCATTGCATTAGAATCAACAAGTTAAGATAACAAAAGATACTCATCCTGTAACTGAAACTTCGTGGCCTTTGATCAACATTTACTCACTTTTTGAGTTCCTCTCCCTGAAAATTGCCATTCTGAATCCAAATTCCCAAAGGGTGTGTTTTCACAATCCACATGTGAGCTCATACAATCTATTTTTGTGAATTATTTATTTCACTTTACATAACATATTCAAGGTTCATACCTGTTATCACAAATGGCAAGGTTCCTTTTTGATGACTGAAGTTTACTCTGTTGGATCTGAATAAGCCACATTTCTTTATCCACACTAATTGTTTCTGTATCTTGGCTCTTGTGAATAATGGTGAAATCAACATAAGAGTGAAAATATTTCTTCAGGAGACTGAGTTTATTTCCTTGGCAAACACCCTGGTCAAGTGTAAATGTGGTTTCTCCTTCCAAAAGTTGGTCCCCATTGGGGCTATATTGAAAAGGAGTGAACCTTCAAGAGGTGGGGCTAGTGTAAGCTGATTGAGCCTTGGGGACATCACACTTGGCAGGAATTAATATACTTCTCACAGGACCCTAGTTTGTTTTTGAGAGTACCTTGTCATCAAGCCAGGCTACTCTATGTGTTTCCTGCTTCTGACGCTGGCTGGCTCCTCTTCCATTTCCCTGCTATGTCGAGACCCAACTAAGGGAGACTTAGCAGAATCTGAACAGATACCTTGGGCTTTCAGTTTCCAAAACTGTGAGCTAAAGACGTTTCTTTTTGTGTAGTACCCAGTCTCAGATATTTTGTTCCAACAACAGAAAGTAAACTAATATCCCTAAAGGAAAATGCCTAAATCTCACATAGCAATTTCAATTTTAAAAATCCCCATACAGCTTTTCACAAGGTCAATACCAATATACATTCTCAATGACTTAAGTAATAGGGTAAAGAAAGAGTATATTACAGTAATATTTTTGTCAGAGAGAGGAACTAGAGTTTCAATCCTATGGTGGTAGTTGTTGTCTTTTCAGAAATGTTAATAGACTATGTTACAGTAATATCTAAATGTCACTCAAGTAAATCTAGCATTTCATTACAAACAGAACTTTCTAAAGGACAATGGCCTTCTCTGTCTACTACCACCCTTCATATTTTGCTTATTATATGGTTGTATTGCTTTATCACTCTTCCTTGTGATAAACTGGTCATTCCTTCTTCAGTACCATTTTGCAAATGTATTCCCTCATTCTTTATACAACATCATAGGAAACACCCACACTGAATCTTTTGATGTTATTGTCATTATTTCCTTCATTCTTAGTGCAAAGTCTTAGAAGAGATAAATTCATATCTTCCCACATGAAAGTCACCTGTTGGGGATTGTTAGATTGCCTTATTTGGTTTTAAATGATACACTAAAATTTCTTAAATAATTCTAGAGTTACTCCCAAGTATTTCAATTACAAACTTTGTTTTCATTAGGACAAGTAAGTGTGACATGCTGGTCAAGAAGAATGATGAGAATTCTGCATTTCAGATATGGCCTGAGCAGATACTATCCATGATGTTTATATAACACAGGAATAGTAATGCTAAGCCCTATGGAGATATTTTTGTGTAGATCCTGAAATTAGGATTTTCTGACTTTTAAATTCAAATTTAATCATTTGCTTAAGTTTTATAAGGATTCTTAATGTCAGATCCCCACCTGGACAGAAGAAAATTTCCACAAGTAGAGCCACTGACCATAGCTGCAGAGACACAGAGATAACAGGGAGCCAGAGCTTACAGAGGGAAATAAAACAAACAACCAACCTAGACAGCTGCACCTGCAAGATACGGATGTCAGCAAGACTCCCAGCCCTGCAGACCCACACCTGGAATTTCCCACTCCTCCCTGTGTACATCTTCCCTATCCAACATCCTCAGGGCCAGTCATCTTACTGAGCTTGGCTCACCTGCACCCAGGCTCCAATGAATTTTGCTTGTTGCTTCAACTTCATGTAACTTGGTGGTCCTGATCATTCCTCAGTTTGTGCTAACATTTTATTAGATACTCATATGATAGGAGTCCTCCAAACAAAAGCTGTGTTAATTGTGTTAACAGCTCAGATTGTGGCTTAGTTTTACAGGGATGCAAAAAATAAGTCATTGTACTGTGACTCTGTTACAGGATTCAGATTCTTCTTATGTTAAAACATACAAGAGAGAGAAGAAGTCAAGATGGCTGATCAGTGAGCAACAAAATACAAAGCCTCCCAGGAGAAACAACTCATTTGCCAGAATAACACACCCTGGAGAGACCCAGACAGAGGGAGATGGATCCTCTTCACAGGAAGAAATTAAAATGTAAAAAACCTCATCAAATACTTGAGGAATACAATTGAAACAGCTAAAACTTATGGGACACAGCATTTTCATTCACGGCAACCCACCAAGTTTGCAACAGCCTGCATCCATGCTGGCCAGCAGAGCTGCTCAAACTCCTTCCCGCTGCCACTCACAGGAACCACAGCAGCACAGAAGTCGGGGGTTGGTGAGCCCAACAGAGAGTGGAACTGGCAAAGGGACCTTCATTAATCCATGGTCAGTGCTGGGAACGAGACCCTCTCCACGGGAAGGGCGCAACCAAATGGGTGACATGTTGGAATTGGGCAGGAGGAGCCTGAACTGGGAGCGACAGTGACTTCAGTTGGTTCCTCCCTCCTCAGAGCAGATTCATGGGATTTGCTTGGACTGGGCCACACCCCTGGCCAGGACCCAATGAGCCATCCCAAATCCATTCCCTGTGCCTAGCAAGCACTAACCGGGTGAAGGCCCCTGAAGTTGGGTTGGCCCGGTGGGGAGGGCAGGCATACGCAGCCGCTGCTTACACTTCAGTGACAAGAGCAGGCAGGAGAGGGCAGAGGTCCCTCACCAGCGTGCTTCAGAGGAAATGTGGCCAACAGGGAAGGGGGCTGGGACCTGCACTATAACCTATGTGGAGGAAGCCAGGACCATGACAAGAGAGAGAGGCAGGAGGAGGCCCCTGGCACAGAACCCTGAAAGCCCTGATCCAGGAGAGGGAAAAACAAGGGAGACTGAGGGTGGAAAATACAACATCAGACATGGCTTCAATGGACATTAAAAGATATCTTCAGGACCTTGTAGATAAGCTCAAAACTGAAATATTAAATCAGGTAAAGCAAGATATGAGTAGAGTAATAAAAGAAATGCTCTCAGGAAGCATCTCTCAGGAAGATACCAATGGAAGAAGGGAGGAACACAAAAAAAGGAGTGAAACATTCAATAAAGAATATAAAGAAAATATAGAATACATGAAGCAGATTCAAAGAGACTACCAGGAAATTGAAAACTCCATTGAAAGCTGGAAAAATGCCTTAAAAGAAACTAAGGATAGACTGTCAAAACTTGAAGACAAGTTGGCAATGTGTGATCATGAAAGGAAAGATCTCTTAAAAATAACAAGGAAACAGGCAGTAACAATACAAAGGCTAGAAGATGACAAGAAAAGCTATAATTTAAGAATAAGAAATGTGAATGAAAAAGCAGGAATATATACAGGAGAATTACAAAGGCTATTCACGGAAATAATTAAGGAAAACTTCCTAAGCATGGGAAAAGAAAATGACATTTGGTTATGTTGGGCATACAGAACTCCAGCCACCTATAACCAAAACAGATCTATACCCAGACATATAATAATCAAGATACCAGAAATTCAATATAAAAACAGAATATTAAAA
Source organism: Hydrochoerus hydrochaeris (assembly GCA_004027455.1). Classification (NCBI taxonomy): domain Eukaryota; kingdom Metazoa; phylum Chordata; class Mammalia; order Rodentia; family Hydrochaeridae; genus Hydrochoerus; species Hydrochoerus hydrochaeris. The sequence continues at coordinate 113,411 of PVLA01005633.1, forward strand.
GCCATCAGAGAAAAGAAACAAGATTACCTATAAAGGTAAGCCTATCAGGATCACAACTGACTTCTTGACACAGACCATCAGATCAAGAAGAGCTTGGGGTGAAATATTCCAAGCTTGGAAAGAAAATCACCTCCAGCCTAGATTGATGTACCCTGCAAAACTGTCACTAGAAATTAATGGGGAAACAAGATGCTTCCATGACAAGAGGAACTGGGCGAGTTTGTGACCACCAATCCAACCCTACAGAGAATACTGAAGGACATTCTAGAGAGAGAGGAGAAAAATACCAGGATTTTAGGAACAGTAGCAGAAAGGCCTCAATGAGTAGCGCAGGCAGTAGAATGAAGGAGAAAACCATAGACAAACAGGCAGAAAAATAGCATAGCAGAAATGAGGTAGAAAAGGATGGCAAGAATCTCTAACATAGATAGCCTTGATACACTACATTGTTAATAGTGCACCAAGATTTAAAATCCACATTACTCACACTACTCTGCTTAGATGTATTATATTCTATTCCAGTCATTCTACCTGTACTAGATGTGAGGGCACAGACAGTAATCCAGAAAATAATAAGATATAGTACAGTAATCATCCTTATTTTCCTATTAAGTTAATCTAAAGCACTGTAAAACCTACACTGTTTTACCATGACTGATTGTAATCAAATCTGGTTTGTTAAATCACTGTTTTGTATTGATAGATTTTATTCAAAGCTGTTATGATTGATAGTATCAAGTCTGAGAGCATAGGCAACTGCACTTCAGATGACAAGATTCACTAGAATATCCACTCTGGTTTGATTATTACCTGCCTTTGAAGTTTTATACTGTCTACAATGTTTTATTTTTACTAATATTGTTATGTACTGCTATATTCAATTATACTGCTATATTTATTTATGCCTGATGATATAGACAATTCTATTGAAGATAATAAGAAACAATACAGCAATCATTGTAGATCACCTTGTACTGTGGTTTTATATGACTTTTAGGTTTCATGTTTTTAATAGGAATTTGTTTTGTTTTGTCTTGCTAAGTTTTGTTTTTCCCTCTGATACAGAAAGGATAGAAATACATGTAAAGACTCATGCATGAGTAGCTGTTTACACTCTCACTGTTTGACTATCTACTTTGTATGCTTTAATTTTGTAACTTGAACAACTATTTCTAAGAGGACAATATGTAATTTATCAACTAGTGATTTCTTATTGTTTATCTTTTTTTTAAAATTCTGTATTATCTCTACCCTTTACATGCTTTTGTTTCTCTTTAAATAAAAAAATTTAAAAAGTAAAAGGAGTAGCATAAAGTGCTCTAAAGGATATAACTGCATTTATGTTTAAGTGTGTAGGATTGATAACCATGTTGCTAAGCTGTTATTGGATCATTGAACTTCTTTGCAGCTTCACTGTTCGAATGTCCACTTTGTATGCTTTAACTTTGTAACTTGAACAACTATGTCTAAGAAGACAGTATGTAATTTATCAACTAGTAATTTCTTACTGTTTATTTGTTTTCTGAAATTCTGTATTGCTTCTACCTCTTTTTCTGTTTTGCTTTTTTCCTCTTTAAATAAATTTTTTTAAAAAATGCAAGAAAAAAACAGGACTGCAAGGGTCATTTGCAGTTTGGAAGATGCTGCAGAGAAAAATGGATACCATAATAATATCACTTATCTTTTATACAGAAAACTAATTAAAAGCTAATTTTACTTTTTTAATATAAATTTCCTTTTATTATTTTAATTGATGTGTGTGTGCATGTGTGTGTGTGTGTGTGTGTGTGTGTGTGTATATTATAGTACTGGGAATCAAACTCAAGACCTTGAGCTTGCCAGGCAGCACTTGTGCCACTGAGCTATATCCCCAGCCCATAAATTTCCTTTTAATATGTAATAAATTATAAGTAAATTTTGCCATGAATCTTTCTTAAAAGACACTAACATATACTATATATATATATTTTTTTTGAGACAGTCTCACTATGCAGCTCTGGCTGACCTTAAACTCTTTTTGTAGCCTAGGCTAGCCTTGAACTCATGGCAATCCTCCTGCCTCAGCCTCCAGAGTGCTGGGCTCACAGGCATGTACTCTGACATCTAGCTACTATATCTTGAACAAAAGAAAAATTTGAAGTACCTAAACACATATGTTTAAAACCTAGATTATCAGAAATCTGCCAAAGAAATAAAGTAATCTGTTTAAAGCATTCCACAGTTCATTCATCCTCCTATAGCAAAAGAGATTGGATGATTTTCAGTCAGTGGCAGTTCATTTCTCTCACTTCTGGGGCCTGGGAGCTCAGGGCAGCAAGTGAGGGCTCCTCTCTGCCTCACAGTGGTGCCTTGCTGCTGTTTTCTCCAGTGGGAAGACACTGTCTTTGTATGATGGAATGGATGGAAGGACATAAAGGACAACAGCTTCCTTAAGGCCTTTCACAAGGACACCTAATCCTACTCCTGACTCTGCACCTCCAAAGCCCGTTCTTACTATTGTTACATGAAGGAGTAAGTCACATAACTGTGGAATATTTCACATGGGACAGAGCACCGAGTCACAAGAAGATATTGTTGGGGGCACAGTTATAGTGTAAGGGCACACATATAGAAAGCAATCAATAGTTATGTTATAGGAAAAGGCAGCGATCAATCTCATGTGAGCATGCCCCTGCTGCTTGGCCGTAGCTGGCCTGCTAACTTCAGCCAGCCTCGAGTGTCTGCATCCAGACAGTGCACTGAGTCAACTTAGCTGTGTTACTTGCTTCGAGGACTTCAGACCCAGAATGGACTGGCCCAGTGAAGGGCACATTTAACTCTGCTTTTCTTTCCCTGCAAGAAATGCCCTCCCCTCTTTCCCAGAATGTTCCTAAATTATGACAAACAATTCCTTTTAAGCAAATCTATTTGGAGTGGCCTGACTGACAATGTATGTAACCAATCATGTAATAACCTGCTGTCAACTTTTGTAATTCCTGCTTACAAAGTGTATGTAAGTTTCTGTTTTATTCTCGGTCACCGCTGGAGATTTAGACTTGGTCCCACTGGCCCATTAGCTATCCCCACCCCAGTTGCTGTCTAACTCCTTGGTGCAGAATCTCATTTTGTTTGAGATTGGATTTCCTGTAAAAATATAAGGAAGTTGTTGGAATGACCCTACCTCTAAAATGTTTACACTTTTCAAAATAGGGAATGCTTCAAATGCCCATAACTTGAGGCAGTAAATGGAACCCATAGCAGGCATCATTTATTATACAACTGTAATATGTCCATGGCTGTTCTGGGATGTTTCATATTAGTTAATTTCCTTAGTCCTCATAGTGGGTACTAAAGTAGGTAATATTATCTGCCTTTATAGATGAAGAAAGCAATACCAAAAGCAACCAGCTGTAGCATTTCCAAAGTTTCAAAGCTATGTAAGGTTAAATTCAGAATTAAACTCAACTCAGGAAGGCTGCACTGGAACTTTTTTTTTTTTCGGTAGTCCAGGCCTGCCTGGAGCTCACTATGATGCCCAGGCTGGCCTCAAACTCATGACAATGCTCTGACTCAGCCTTCTGAGGGCTGGGATTACAGGCGTGTGCCACCAGTCCTGGCAGCAATGACTTACTGATACTAAAAATAATTTTCTTTAGTTTTTAGTGCTTTTCAGCAGCAAATATACATAGACTATGCACTGGCTTGGGTGCTCTAGAGTAACAGAATGGGGACTGCAGAATTCCCCTAGGATACCAAGGGGTTTCGTTCTTAGGCTTACAGTACCAGAAGCAGGAGAGTCCATGATGGCCATCAGCATGCATGAGTGCCAAAGGATCCAGTGGCTGCTCAATGCAAAAAGCTAGAAGCTACAAAGTAAGACATATTAAGAACACAGCACCTGCCTAAGACTGAAGCCTATGAAACTCCAAAGAGTCACTGGTGTAAATTTGCATTGAAAGATCTGCATTAGACCTGGAGTCTGATGTCCACAGGCAATAGCAGGAAAAGACATACTCCCTCAAGCACGAGGGAGCTCTTCAATGCATGCCAGCTTCTTTCTTCCTTAAATTTACTCCATCCAGGCTCCAATCCCATTGGATGGTACTAACCACAATCAGGGTGAGTCTATCCCTGTTACTCATCTCTGGAAACACCCCACAAACACACCCAGCCGTGTACTTTACTGATCTTAATCCAGTCATGTTGATTTATCACAATGGTCACAACCCACCCCTTGTGTGGTAGTTAATTGATTTTCAATTTGAGTGGGCAAAGGCCCAGCTGAATTGAGTCAGCATGGTTCTAGGCATGGAAGCAGGATTGTCATTGGAATGGTAGAGAGGGAAGAATTTCAGCTTATCTTCCTTGGAGGAGACTCCTTGAGACTGTTGTTTCTTTATTTGATTGTTTTTTTTGTTTGTTTGTTTTTAGGAGTTTCAGCAGTTTTTCTTTACAAGAGTTTTGACTGTTTTCTTTCTTCAGGGGAGCTCCAATCCTTGTCTTCAAGGACATCATTTCCTGGTTTCCAGGGCAGATTCTCAGCCTTCTGATACAAATTCCTCAGCCTTCTGGCCCAGACCCTTCAGGTTCCAGCACTGATCTTTGAGCCTTTTGGGCACAGATGCTTCAGTCTCCCACTGCAGAGCCTTCAACCTGCTGATAGGACTTGCACAGGATGCTGCTGTGGGCTCCAGGCCCTTGATGGACCCTTTTGGTTCTTCAGTGTGTGCAGACAGATATTTTGCACTCTTTTACATCTGACTACTAAGCATTGACTAATACTTGTCAGCTTGACAACGAGACACATCACTTTAAATCATACTTAATCTCCAAATTAAGAAAAAAGCCAGTTCATACTTCCACCTGATATAATACAACTATTTTGCACACAGAACCCCACTAATTCCTTCTCCAAAATAGGAAATAAAGCTTCCTTTGGGTAATGCTAACCCTTCTCATGACATTATATAACATATAATGTAGATTGAACCAAACTTAAATACTGATAAAATCAATCAAAGATATGTTACTCGGTGAAGAACACAAAGAAAAAGGTATCTGCATATATATATTTATATGCACAAGTATATTAAACAGAAAATAATCATAACATTGTTTATTCCTGTTCTGGGGAATATGACCACTTTTGGATTTGAATTGCATTAAATCTGTATATTGCTTTTGTAATATGAACATTTGGACAATATCAATTCTGCCAATCCAAGAATAGGGAGATCTTTCAATTTTACAATGTGCCCCTCAAAGCACTATACTTTGGTTATAGACATCTTCAATATTGCCATTCCTCAAAAATTAAACATAGAAATTCCATTTGAGCCAGCTGTACCTCTCACGTGTATCTTCCTGCAAGAGTTGAAGTCATTGTATTATAGTGATGCATGCAAAACAATAGCTAAATAATAAAAGCAGATATAATATTGTCATAAAAAATAAATGAATCCCTCATTGAAAAATGGATGAATTTGAAACCATTGTACTAAGTAAAATAAATCAGATTAATATCACATGATTTACCTGAAACCAAAATATAAGTAATTTAAACAGCAAAATAAGAGAGAGATTGTAGGACATAGAAAGAGATGGTGAGGTACTAACAGAATAATGGGAAAGGAAGATTAAGGGGAAGGAGAGTAAAAATGAAGACGCAATATGCCTATGTGCCAATTCCCAAAGAGTATTATAATTGCTGTGTATTGCAAATGCACTGATAATAAAGAAATAATCATACCAATTACAATGCTTGTTCATAGAATCATCACTGGTATTTGAAACTACCTTATTCTACTACCATTCTGTATTCCCATGGACTTTGGCAGGCACCCCATTAGTTCTTAGTTCTTCAACTGGCAAAGTAACTCAGTCTTCATTCCTGAAGGCTTGAGTCACTTGTTTTCTCCTTCAGAGTGATTTGCTGTATCTAGGTTTGTTTCCCTATTTCCATTTCAGAATTCATGTGTTACCCAGTGGTTCTCTTCTGAGCTCCCAGCCTGCATCTCTGTTTCCATCTGGCTATGGTGGAAACTCTGGATTGATTTAACCATTGCACAAACTACTTGATTTGTGAGATATATATATATTTTTTTAATTTTTATTTTTACCTTGATGCTTTGGAATGAAATAGATCAGTAATTTCCCTTTCTCACAATTATTCCTGTCAGGTTTTGGAGTCAAGGTTTTATGACTACATAAAATGTGGTGAGGTTTCCTCCTTTTTAAATGTTCTTTGGAGGAATTGAAGACTGATCTTATTTTGTTCTTAAATTATTGGTAAAATTCATTGATGAATCTTTTCAAGTTTGCAGTTCTCATTATAGGAAAGAAATAATAGTAGGTTCATCTTCCTTAGCATATAAGGGAGTACTCAATTTTCTAGAGGATTTAGTTACAACCAACAGAAATCCAAACATGAAACACTTAAGCAATTAAACTTTACCCCTGGAATGTAAAGTTTGGGACTGAATAGTTTGGGGAAGTAGCTCAACAACATGATGAAGGATCCAAGGCTTTCCATCCTTCCATCCCACAACCCTCAGAGCACATCAACACCTTCCCCAGGGTACAGAATGACTTCATTGGCAAAAAAAAAAAGAGTCTCATTCTCATAGGACTGCATTAAAACAAAAATAAGGGGAAAAGAAACCACTTTTAAGGAAATCCTTCCCCTGAACTACGCCCTACTTACTTTTATGTAAACTTTCCTGGATAAGACTTGACCACAGGTTCAATCCTAGGCTCTGCCCTGGCAGTGGGAGGAACATTTTTCATGGCTTGCAGTAGAAATATTCAAAATCATTGTTTGAGTATTCTCTAAAAAGGACTTTGAAAATTAGTCAACTCCTCTCATATTTTTTATGTTGATATTTAGACATTTGGCTGGGGATTTAGCTCAGTGGCTTACGCGCCTGCCTGGCAAACATGAGGTCGTGAGTTTGATCCCTGGTACCAAAATAATAATAATAATAATAAAATAAAAAAAGATACTTTGACATTTTCATCAAAAGTTAAATGGTTTAGTGCTGTTTTAATTTGCATTTTTCAAATGATCAGTGATGATGAACATTTCTTCATGTATTTATTTGCCACTTGTATGTCTTCATCTGAGAACTGTGTGTTTATCTCAGATGCCCATTTTTTAAAAGGGTCTTTGAATTTGGAGGGCTTGATGTTTTTCAGTTCTTTATACACTCTGGACATAAGTCCTTTGTCTGACAGATCGTCAGCTAAAATTCTTTCCCATTCTGTGGGTTTTCTTTTCATTCTGTTAGTGATTTCTTTTGAAGTGCAAAAACTTTTTAATAAGATGTGATCCCAGTTGTTGATCCTTTGAAGTATTTCCTGTGTAGTTTGCATTTTGTTCATGAATTCTCTGCCTACCCCTATGTCTCCAAGATTTCTACCTCTCTTGGTTTCCAGTAGATTTAAGTTTTATGTTTTAATATTTAGATCTTTGATCCACTTAGACTTTAGTTGTGTGCATGGTGATAGGCCTGGTTCTAGTTTCAGTTTTTGGCATGTGGAGAGCCAATTTTTCCAACACCATTTATTACTAAAGAAGCTATCTTCTTTCCAATGAACATGTTTAGCCCCTTTGTCAAATATAAGGTGGCTGAGTCTTTGTAGATTTCATCTCACTCCGGAAAGAATGGCTGCCATCAAGAAATCAACCGATAATAAATGTTGGTGAGGCTGTGGGGAAAAAGGAACACTTCTCCACTGTTGGCAGGAGTGTAGACTGATACAGCCACTATGGAAATCAATATGGAGATTCCTCAACAAACTAGGATTAGAAGTTCTATTCAACCCAGCTATTCCCCTCCTGGCTATTTTCCCCAAAAAATTGACAAGATCATGCCACAGTGATATATGAACACTCATGTTTATAGCAGCACAATTTGTGATAGCTAAATCCTGGAAACAACCAAAATGCCCATCAACCACAGAGTGGATGAAAAAAATGTGGTATTTTTATACAGTGGAATATTACTCAGCTATAAAAAAGGATGATCTTGAGGTCTTTATAGGTAAATGGGGGCAACTTGAGACTATCCTCATTAGTGAAATAAACCTCACATTTGTAAATATCACATTTCTCTCTAGTATAAAGAATTATAAAAACTGAAAGAATAATAAGATCCAAAATACATAATAGATATTGTAAAAATGAAAGGGAAAGAAAGTTCTCTAAAGGATATAACCATATGGACACTTAAGTGTGTAAGATAGATGACCATATTACTAAGTTTCCATTAGATCATTGAAAAGAATGGTTTGCACTGTCAGTGTTTAAGTGTCCACTTTTTATGCTTTGATTTTGTAACTTGAACAACTATTTCTAAGAGGACAACATGTAACTTATCAACTGGTAATTTCTTAATGTTAATATCTTCCTTTGAAATTCTGTATTCCACCCTTTTTTCTGTTTTGTCTTGTTTTTTTTCTTGTTTCTTTAAATAAAAAAGTTAAATGGTTTAACAATGTGATTTTTTCATGCAATGTAAAGTACTATTAAATAATAAAACTGTAATATTCTCCCCAGTGTATCCAGGGAAACATATATTATATTGGTTTTTAATACCCACTATTACTCACTTAAAAATGAACATGTTCTTTGTTAACAGCTATAGTACTTGAGTATTTCTTCTTTACTTATATTTTTATTCTAGTTTTACTATAGGATTTCATGCTAATTTAATATGTTCTTGCTTCAAAACTTTTATCTGTGACCGTAACAATAATCCATACAGTAACAATACTTATGCTTTTGCATTTAATATCATCATAATCATAACTGAATAAATGGAGGTTCAAACTATTAAGATACTTTTATGAACCTAGTTATCATTACAGAAATCAGAACATATATATACATTTATAGTGTATAATTTGTTGATTGAAAAAAGTAATATCCATAATAATCTTTGAATGAGTAGGGTAAGATTTATAATAATTCATTTATTTTTCTGTGGGCAATTATCTCATTTCTTCAAAGAAAATGAGGCTCAATGCAGTGTCCATTCCCATTTTTTATATGTGCTCATTGTGGGAAAACTTGTGCATATAAATTGATGCTATTGACAGGAATTTGGACAAGCACTATTATTCAGCTGTTTGAGCTCTTTCTGAGTTATGTAACAAAACTCTCTAGTTATTTATAAAGAAACTTATTTTCTGTCATCTGTTATACTCAGGTCCTCTTTCTATCCTGATGAGAAGAAAGAATTGAAATCTCCTAGATTTGCAAAGAAATCTATGAAGCAGATATAAGAGATATTTATTTTTTAGCATCTGAGAAAAATACTAAGAACTTATGAATGTACTTCAGTAAGTGACTACAAATTAAACCAGTCACTTTTTCATTTATAGCACCTTGTTCATGAAACTAAAACCGGTTCACATTTGTTAAAACACCCTGTAAAACTGAAGATTGTGTATTTTAAACTTTCCTATCACCTATGAACAAAACATCAAAATCATACCAGATTTTAAGTCAGTAAGTCTTCTCAAAGAACATTTCAAAGTAGAAAAAATGATGCTAATGGATTTAGTTAAAGAAATATCTCTGTTACCAATATTTAGAAATGTCCCTTGATTTAATGCATCAGAAGTTTATGTCACAAGAATGTAGCAGGGTAAGATCCCAGAATTAAATATATAAATTTGTTTTATAAAATGAAAAAGGAAAATTATGGGATGAGGGTAGGAACAGGAACATTCTGATAAATGTTGATGAAATCATTTTCCTACCAGTATGCATGAGATCAAAACATTAGTTCTGTTTCATGTTCCTTTCAATCTAAGCTGTATCATTTTCCTATTAGAAGGCAACAAAGGACATTTGGTGGGGATATTTGTCTGTGAAAAAATTAAAAAACATTTATAAATTCTCTAGAACCATCCTTACAATCTTTCAATGGTCATTTGAAAAAAGATAAAAACCCTAAGTTTAGTCTCAATGTGATTCCATGTCACTCAAGAAAAGTTAGGACTCTGAACAAGGACAATCTTACAATGTCTGCTGCAGGTTGTCTTCTGAGAGAAACTTAAGGAAACAGCAATTGTAGAGGAAGAGGGATAAAGTTTTCTACAGAACAGAAGTGAATTTGCTAGCCTATCTAAACATGTGCTGAATTACATAAGTAACACCATAATGTGACACCAACATGAATTAGTTTATGATTTCTATGCCAAGAGTCTATTGCTCAGGCACTGACACAGGGGAGGTCAGTGGCTGAGTCCTTCTGGATGGATGTTGTGTGTAGGCAGATGCTACAAACAGAAAAAAGATCTATTCAACCATTTATCTTCTGATCTACTGAGCTGTTTACAGTTTGAGACTAGCTATGAATAAAGCTGTTATGTATGTTCACTTTATATTTTGGTATGAATATAAGTTCCTTTCTCTGTAATAAATGCCCAAGAGTACAATTGCTGGGTTAAATGGTATTTTATGTTTCCTTTGAAAAGAAATTATCAGCTACTCTACTTCCAGAATTGCTGCATCACTTATACATTCTAACAATACATGAATGGATCCATTTCTGCATTACTCACCAGCATTTGCTGTTGTTACCCTTTTTTATTTTTACCATTCTTGTATGTGAATAGTGATATCTCATTGTGATTTTAATTTCATTTCTCTGATGGAAAATAATGTTGAATGTCTTTTCAGATGGACACCATGTTCAGAAAAATGTCTGTTTATGCCTTTGGTCCACTTTCTAAATGAATTTCACAGTGTGTTAATATTAGTTTCTGATTTTTATTTGTTGAAAATATGTTTTTTGACATATATTCCTGTGATTATTTTACTCTTTAAACTCTTTCCCTGTATCCATCCCTCCAGAAGTAACCACTATCTTGAGATTCCTGGTAGTTATTTCCTTTATAGTTTTATCTATGTTGCATGAAATATGATAGCATAGTTTCACTTTGCCTATGTTTAAACTTTTATTAATAGAATTTAACTTGCTACTTTCACTCATCCTTATGTTCACGAGCCTCACCCAGTGTGTTAAACACTCTAAATGTAGTGAGAATAGGTTCATAGGAGTATATGCGATTCCACCATAGATTTACTCATTTAAAAAACAATTCTGTAGATGAATAAAGTTTGTTCACATTCTTGATGTTATGATAAACTTTTTTGTATATTTGTAGGGGAGTTGTATATGCCAATATTTTCTCCAGTGTAAATACATAGGAGTGTAGTTACTAGGGTGTAGTTATTTTCAACTTGAGTGGAAAATGTCAAAGAGATTTGCCTATTTAATCTCCCACCAACAGTTCCCATGCTCCATGTGAACAAGGATGTTTTTTTCTGTTTGGGCAGAATGTTGTATGAGACTGATGCTGTTATACAGAAATTCCTTTTTCCTTTGTGCCTATGGATCCATGAGTAACAGAAGTAGCCAAATTACCTAGCATACAGATAAAGAATAATTCTACCAAAAGATGACAGATATCAAAGTAAAATTCACAGAGCAGCTACATTATCATTGATATCACTGAGACATTGTTCAAGAAAAGATATAATTTTGTTTTTTGGGTTTTTCTGTTTGTTTGTTTGTTTGTTTGTTTTTGTTTTTTTGTACCAGGGATCAAACTCACTACCTAGCACTTGCCAGGCAGGAGCTAAGTCCCCAGTGGAAAGATATAATTTTGAAAACTTATAATCATTTTCTGAGGACCTATGACCCAAGTGTCCCACCCCCCAGGTCCTGGATTCACCATAGCACAGGGTAATAGAAAAGACAACCAACAAATCTACCTGGTCAAAGAAAAGTTGAACACCCAGGAGGAATATTTTGCTTCAGGACTTAAGTGACAACCTGACACAGGGACCAGGTGAAAGACAGCCTTGGGAATTAGGCTTGGAGAGAATTAGGCTAAATAGTGATATCCTGGGATCCCCTTGGAGGTCAGTGGAGGAAAGAGTGCCTCTTTAATAAAATAGATCCATAGGCACTTTAATAAGAGTGCTGGAAAATTTGCTATCTATATGCAGCAAATTTAATCAAGACCCATATCTCTCACCATGTATCAAAATCAAAATGTAAGGGGCCAGGACTATAGCTCAGGGGTAAATGCCTGTCTGGCAAGTATAAGGTCCTGAGTTCAATTCCTGGCTCAAAAAAATTGAAATGTATCAAATATCTAAATGTGAAAAATGAAACAATCTGCTGGAAAATAAAATAGGTAGAACTCTTGGAGACACAGGTTTAGGGAGAACTTTTAAACATAACCTAAACTGCACAACTTATACTACCAAGAATCAACAAATGTGATCATATCAAATAAAAAGCTTCTGTACAGCAATGAAAACAACCAACACAGTGAAGAAACAACCTACAAAATGAGAAAAGTTTTGCCAGCTGTTTCTGAGCCAGAGGACTAATATATAAAATACATTTAAACACTCAAAAAAATTAGACACCCATCCTAGTTATTTCTTGTTTCTGAGACAAAATACCCAACACCCACAAGTTAAAGGAGGAAAAGTTTACAGTTTATAGAAGTTTCAGTCCATAGTCACCAGGCTTCAAGGCAGTTTCATGGAAGGTGGCCATCCCAGAGAAGAAACAGCTTGTGTGCAGAAGGCAGGAGGCAGCAAGAAGAAGCAACAAGCCTGACTTCTTTCTGGCTCTTTATATTCCATCCAAGATACAAGCCTATTGATTGGTGACACCCACACCCAGAGTGGGGCTTCCATTATCCACACCACTAATTCCAGTATCACACCATTAATGCACATTTATATACCCTAAATTCAACCACTTTTGAAAATCCTCACCTATGACCCCATGAGATTTTGAGAAGTCATAATATCTTGGCCCTGGCCACCAAAAGACTCATGTTCATGCCTTTATGCAAAATCAATTTAGTCCATCTCTAAGAGTTGCCAAGGTCCTAACAATTTCAGCATTGCTGAGAAGCCCAAGTTCAAAGTCTCTTCTGAGACTTTAAGGCAAACTCTCTATAAATGAAAAAAAAGTTAAACACTTCCAAAACACAGTGGCACAGTATTATCATTCCCATTCCAAAGGGTACAAATATGGGGTTAGAAAAAAATGAGAACAAAGCAAGTCCAGACTCTGGCAAGGCAAACAATAAGTCCTGTCATTTCATATCCATTATCTGGAATAATCTCTGACAAGATGAGAGTTCCAAAGAGCTTGGGTGGCATCACCAGTGGTTTAATTCCCATAGCTTCTCTCTTTGGCTAGTTCTGCTCACTCCTTACAGTTTTCCTCAAATAATCCACATTCCTGGCTTTGCCAACCTTGGTAGTCAACAGAAGATTTGGCCAACCTTCCCCTGCACTCAGATGACCTCAGCAACTGACAACCTTGGCTTCTCCTCCCCCACACCTGGACAAACTCTGTAGCCTATGGAAGCATCAGGGATTCCTTCCACCACCTGCAGTATCTCAGTGGGCTAACAGGAGCCTCAGCGACCCCCTCCCCCAACCCAGAGGACTAGGCAGGCCAGCAAGAGTGCATTAAGAGTTCCACAAAGCAAAGGACATCAGTGGGTCTGCAGGAGCCTTCACAAACCCTCCCCCCACCTGAGGATTGTTGGCAGACTGGTATGAGCATGGGTGAGACCTTCTTCCATACAGAGAACTCTAAGTGGGTTGGAAAGAGTGTCAGTGAGGCCTTTCCCCATGCAGAGGAACCCTACTAGGCCTAAAAGACCCACAATAACACAATAGGATCCTCACTGGGGTGCACACCATGGACAGGTGGGTCTGGAAGCCTAGAACAGTCTGAAGCCACAGTAACAATATGAGCTAAAGTCTGGTTCACATCAATACTCCTAGGGTAGTTAGCTTAGGAAGAATATAGGACTCACCCAAATGGTCCTGCAGAAGAAATTCAGGTGACTGGCCCTTCCTTTATGCTGCAAGACCCAGCAACTGGGTGAATGTTAGCTACACAGTAGGACCCTAAGATACACATGATGGACAGACAGGATAAGCAGGATTGAAAAAAACCTATATATTAACAAAGAAATGAAAATGACAAAATGAAAAAGCAAGATGCAATGTCAACTTCCAGTCCATCTGGAAATATAAAATAGAGGATATTGGAAGTCACACACCTAAAATTTCTGAAAAGATAGCAAGTGAAGTAATAAAACAAATCCATGAGGCTACACAGGAAATTAGATCAGAAATAATCTGTCAGGTAAGGAAAGAAATGACAACCTTAGTAAAGGAGTTGCTCAGCATAGCTAGAGAACACATAGATTAAAAAAAAAATACAGGAGCATAGGAAAATTATGAAAACCTTGAATGAACAATATAGGAAAGAAATGGAATGCAAGAAACAGAATCAAAGAGATAATCAGGAAATTAAAAATTCCATTGAAAGTTGAAAAAACCACTTGAACAAAATTGGAGATAGACATTCAGACCTTGAAGACAAGATTGCAGCTAATGATCACAAAAGGAAAGGACTCATTAAAAAAATAGCAATTCAACAGCTCCAAGACGATGCAAGGAAAAACAATGAAAGACTAATTGGTATCAGTGAAAACACAGGAGGCAATGCAAATGACATAAAAAATACTACTTTCAGAAGTAATAGTAGAAATTTTTCCAAGCATGGGGAAAGAATCTGATAAACAGACAAGTGAGGCATATAGAACTTCAAACAGCAATAACCAAAATAACTCACTCAGACATATAATAATCAAGATCCCTGAAACTCAGCATAAAACCAGAATACTAAAAGCCATTAGAGAAAAGAAACAAATTACTTGTCAAGGAAAGCCTATTAGAATCACAGCTGACTTCTCAACACAAACTCTCAAGTCAAGATGAGCTTGCAGTGAAGTATTTCAAGTCCTGAAAGAAAACAACTTTCAACCCAGATTGATGTACCCTGCAAAACTGTCTCTCAAAATTAATGAAAAAATAAGATGCTTCCATGACAAAGAACAACTGAAGAAATTCATATCCACCAAACCCACCACAAAAAGAGTACTGAAAGATATTCTAGATATAAATGACCACAATTCCCAGAACAACAACAGAAAGAAACCACCAGGAAGGACAAACAATTACACAAATGGTAAAACCTGGGGACCAACAGCAGGAAAACAACATGACAAAGATAAGCCAATACATATCAGTTATAACCATCAATGTAAATAGCTTCAATTCACCAATTAAAAGAAATATATTGTCAGAATAGATCAAGAAACAACATCCAACCCATATGCCATACAGGAGAAACACATCTAACACATAGACTGAAAGTAAAAGAATGGAAAACAAGATTACATGCAACGGGAACTCAGACAAAAGCAAGGTTCTATTTTATTTTCAGATAGTGTAAACTTCAAACCAAAAATGATAAAAGAGATAAAGAAGGTCAGTACCTACTAATTAGAGGAACAATTGAGGAGAAAGAGATAACAACCATAAATATATATGGGAGCACCCACCTATATAAGACAAATATGAATAGACATGAGAAATCAAATATGCAATAACACAATTATAACAGGAGACCTTAACATACCATTGACACAAAGAGATAGATAAACTAGACAAAAAGTCAGCAAAGAAATAATAGAATTGAATCAAATCTATGAACAAATGTACTTAATAGAGGTTTACAGAGTGTTCCACCCAACAACATCAGAATACACATTCTTCTCAGGTGCACATGGGACATTCTCTAAAACAGACCCTATATTAGCCCATATAACATGTTTAAGTAAATGCAAAGAATTAAAATTATCCCATGCATACTATCAGACCATAGTGCACTGAAACTGGAAGTTAATGGCAAAAGAAACTGCAAAAACTAAATAAAAACATGAAAATTAAATAACACCCTCCTGAACAACCAATGGATCATAGATGAAATTAAAGACAAAATTAAACAATATCTACAATTAAATGAAAATGAAGATACTACATACCAGAACCTGTAGGACACAGTGAAAGTGATCCTAAAAGGGAAATATATAGTAGTGAATTCTCACATCAGGAAAACAGAATGAGCTCAAATAAACAAAGTTATGCTGCACCTTAAGCTTCCAAAAAAAGAAAAGCAAGTCAATACCAAAGCTCATAGAAGGAAGAAAATTATAAAGATCAGAGTGGAAATTAACACAATGAAGACTACGTAAACTATACACAGAATTAATGAATCAAAAAGTTGGCTCTTTGAAAGAATAAACAAAATTGGTAAATCCCTATCCAACCTTATTAAGAAAAGGAAACTCAACATCATGTTGGAACTTTTGGCGCTGGAGAACAGGTGGCCTACTCGCCACCCTGGTGAGCAGCTGGTGGCCTGGCAAACCACTGGCACACCAGGGCGAGAACTATCAGTGACTCCTAAGCTCTGCATCATGTTGGAACTTTGGGCACTGGGAGAACAGGCAGCCTACTGGCTGCCCTGGTAAGCAGCTGGGGGCCTAGCAAGTCGCCGGTGCACTGGGGCGGGAACTATCAGCTATACCTGAACTCTGCATCATGTTGGAACTTTGGGCTCTGGAGAACAGGTGGCCTACTTGCCACCCTGGTGAGGAGCTGGTGGCCTGGCAAACCACTGGCACACCAGGGCAAGAACTATCAGCAACTCCTAAGCTCTGCATCATGTTGGAACTTTGGGTGCTGGGAAATAAGATGGCCTGCTGGCCAGCCTGTAAGCAGCTAGGGCCCTGCCAGTGTGTGGGCTAAGAATCAGACATTGATCCATCCCTTCCCCACCCCCGTTAGCAAGTAGGCACCAGTGGTCTGAGTATCTTTTTGGAGGATGAATGTATACAGCGTGGCAAGTAAGGGGGATTTCCTTCTACCATCTCTTTGAAGGCAAATTTTTATCACTATTTTGCTCAGTTTTGATTAATTCAATATTCTGTTTTTAAAAGTTCAATATTTCCTTCCATTTTCCTCTATTTGATTGAAAGGACAGCTAATGTGAACAAAATGGGCTGTACTATTGAGCCCATTGCTTGTGTCCTGGTGACCTGCTCTGAGGTTCTGTGGTAGTTTTATTGCAGTGCGGTCACATGGGTTTGTTCTGTCTTGTTCTGCTATATTTTGCTACCTTCAAAAAAAAAAAAGTAGATAAGAAAGTAACAAAATACCTCCAAAAATCTCCCAACTTCACCAAAGCTGATCCATGGATCATGGATGAGGAGAAACTCAAAAACAAGGCAACAGAATTATATAAGGTGATTAAAAGTATATAACAACAACAAAACAAGTCAGTAAGGTACTGAGCAACCTGAAACAGGATATAACTAAGCAGATAATGGACTTAAAAAGTAAAAAGAAGAAAAGAAAGTACTCTAAAGGATATGGCTGCATGTATGTTTAAGTGTCTAGGATTGAAAACCATGTTGCTAAGTTATTACTGGATCATTGAACTTCTTTGCAGTCTCACTGTTTGAATGTACACTTTGTATGCTTTAATTTTGTAACTTTAACAACTAGATCTAAGAAGACAGTATATAATTTTTCAACTAGTGATTTCTTAATGCTTTTTTTTTCTGAGATTCTGTATTGTTTCTACACTTTTTCTGTTTTGCTTTTTTTTCTCTTTAAATAAAATTTAAAAAAAAGAAAAGGAAACTCAAATTCATGCAAAAAGGAATGAAAAGGGTGAAATTACTACAGATCCTGTGGAAATTCAAAAGAACATAAATATCAATTTCAGAAATCTTTACTCATGTAGGCTGGAAAACACAGAATGAATGGACAGATTCTTAGAAATGTTTGAATTACCAGAATGAATCAAGAATATATAAAAATTTTGAACTTGCCAGTATCAGTTATTGAAATTGAAAACATAACTAGAAACTTACCAACAAAAAAAATCATGTCCTGATGGATTCACAGCTGAATTCTACAAGAAATTTAGAGAGGATTTAACATGACTACTTCTCAAACTCTTTAATGAAATTGAAAGGGAAGTAATTCTCCCTAACTCATTCCTAGAGGCAGGTATTACTCCAATGCCTAAGCCCAACCAAAAAGGAGTGCTATAGACCAATCACCCTAATGAATACAGATGCAAAAATTCTCAATAAAGTACTAGAACATAGAATGCAGCAAATCATCAAGAAGATTACACACTATGACCAAGTAGGATTCAACCCAAGAATGCAGGGATGGTTCAACATATACAAATCAATAAATTTAATACACCACAACAACAGAAAGAAAAACAAAAATCACATGATCATCTGAATAGATTCAGAAAAAGCTTTTGATAAACACTCATTCATGATAAAAAAAACACAGAAAATTGGAATAGATGGCCTCTACCTCAATCTGATAAAAAGTCATCTATAACAAATCCACAGCCAACATCATACCAAACTGACAAAAACTGAAAGCTTTCAATCTAAAATCAGAAACAAGACAAGGATATCCACTATCATTGCTCCTATTCAATATAGTTCTCCTATTTAGGAAAAGGCAATCCCTAACTTGAAATTATATTACAAACTTACTGTGATAAAATCAGCATGATAATGGAAAAAAAACAGACCTGAGGATCAGTGGAACAGGTTAGAAAATGCAGACACAACTACAAAGACAATCAGTCACCTTATCTTTGACAAAGGAACAAAACTATAAAACATTAGCCAGAACTATTAGACAAGAGAAAGAAATCAAAAGAATAAAAATAAGAAAGTAAGAAGTTAAATTATTATTTGTAGATGACATGATACTCTGCATAGAAGACCTCAAAAAAAATCCACAAAAAGTTAGTAAGGAAATTCAGCAGCATAGCTAGGTACAAAGTCAACACTCAAAAATCAATAGCATTCTTGTACACAAACAATGAACTCACTGTGAGAGAAATTATGGAAATAACACCTTTCACAATAGCATCCAAAAAATGAAATATTTAAGAATCTAACATATGATGTAAAAGATCTATATATTGAAAACTATAGTGCTCTGAAAAAGGAGATTGAAGAGAATATCAGAAAATGGAAAGATATCCCTTGATCTTGGATAGGAAGAATGAACATTGTGAAAATGGCCATACTCCCAAAACTGTTATATGGATTTAATCCAATCTTGATCAGTTCCATGAGCATACCTCACAGATCTAAAATTCATTTGGAAACAGAAAAGACCTAGAATATCAAATGCAATCCTGAGCAACAAAGTCAAGGCAATCCCTAACTTGAAATTATATTACAAACTTACTGTGATAAAATCAGCATGATAATGGAAAAAAAACAGACCTGAGGATCAGTGGAACAGGTTAGAAAATGCAGACACAACTACAAAGACACTCAGTCACCTTATCTTAGACAAAGGATCAAAAGAATGATAGCCTTTTTAATAAATGGTCCTAGAAAAATTGGCTTTTCATATGCCAAAGACTAAAACTAGACCCATGTCTATCACCATGTACTAAGCTAAAGTTAAAATGGATCAAAGATCTAAATATTAAAACAAACACTAAACCTACTGGAAGTCAAGGTAGGTAGAAATCTTGAAGACATAGGCGTAGGCAAAGAGTTCATGAATGAAACACAAACTACATGAGAAGTACTTCAAAGACTCAACAACTGGAACCTCATCTTATTAAAAAGTTTTTGCACATCAAAAGAAATCACCAACAGCGTGGAAAAAAATGCACAGAATGGGAAAGTATTTTAGCCAACTGTCCCTCAGACAAAGGACTTATATCCAGAACATATAAAGGATTGAAAAACATCAGGCCCCCAAAATTCAAAGACCCAATCCAAAAATCAGCATCTGAGATGAACATGCACTTCTCAGACAAAGAAATACAAATGGCAAATAAGTATATGAAAGAATGTTCAACATCACTGGTCATTCAAGAAATGCAAATTAAAACAACACTGAGATTCCATCTCCAGAAAGAATGATTATCATCGAGAAATCAACCAGTAACAAATGTTGGCAGGCTGTGGGGAAAAAGGAACACTTCTCTACTGTTGGTGAGAGTGTAGACTGGTACAACTACTGTGAAAATCAGTGTAGAGATTCCTCAAAAAAATAGGGTCGGAGGTTCCATTGAAGCCAGCTATTTCCCTTCTGGGTGTTTTCCCAGAAGAATTGAAAACATCATTCCATAGTGATATATGTACACCCATCTTTTTAGCAGCACAATTTGTGATAGCTAAATCTTAGAAATAAACCAAATGCCCATCAACTGAGGAATGGATAAAAAAGATGTGGTATTTTTATATAATGGAGTATTAATTAGCTATAAAGAAGGATAAACTGGAGGCTTTTATAGGTAAATGGATACGACTAGATACCATACTCATAAATGAAATAAATCAGACTCCCATGTGTAAGTATTATATTGTCTCCCTCATGTAAATTTTAAAAAGTAAGAAAGATCCAAACTGTACAATATATATTGTGAAAATGAAAGGGTGAGAAAATGCTCAAAACAAAAGAACTTGGATAGGGGAAAGGAGAAAAGAAAGAAGAGAAAAGAGTGCATATATATGCACATATATGTGTATGTCAGTATAAACAATGATAGATAACTATACTACTAATCTCTGTTAGCTCATCAGAATGAAGAGTTTGTGTTTTCATTGTCTGATTGATTGATCATTTTTTTCATGCCTAAATCTTGTAATCTGCACAACTACTTTCAAGATAACAATATGCAATATATTACATAGTGTTAATTTCCTATTTTTTGGAAATTCTGTATAATTTTTATCCTTTTTTGTTTGTTTTTAAAATAAAAAAGAAATAAAGAATGGGATTTGAGGAGGGGAAGGATTTTAAGAAAAAGTATTAATATGTGCCATGTACACATACCAACTTGCCATAAAGAATGTAATCATTATGTATTGGAAACAAGGTCTATTAAAAAATAACTGAAAAAATACAAGAAAATAAAAGAAAATTCTTTATCTTCTAGGTCTCTGTTTTGTATCATATTATGTATTGTATCTTTGCTAAAGGGATCATTCATGATGTGAATTTTTTAAACTCATTTCTTTGCATCTTATTTAAGATCACTGATCAATTTGTTTTTTAAGTCCATTATCTGCTTAGTTATATCATCTTTAGAGCCAGTGACTTTCTTTGTTTCTTCTTTTATCATTTTGTATAATTTGACTGTTTATATTATTATTTGCTCCCTATTGATGCCTCTTGGATCTGCTTTTGGGGAGCTGGAAATTTTTTGAATTTTTTTCAGCATGTGCTAAAGTTTGAGGATCAAGTAGAGTGGAAAGACTCTTTTACTAGTGTGAAGGTCTCTTTAGTTAGTGTCTGCTTTCCAGTGATGTGATCTTGGCACTGTTTGTATCTTAGTATTGTCTACCTCTGTGACATACACAGGTTAATATGATCATTGTTTTGCCTGGAAAGAATTCCTACCAGTTACAACAATATTAACAAATCCAATCTATATTAATCTTGTATAATAAAACTCACTTTAACAATTTGATCTCTATATAATTGACCTTTACAGATTGCACAATATTGCTACTAACATTTATACTGGATAAGGATGTAGAGAGGAAGAAAAAAAGAAATAAAAAGTGGAAAGGGATAAGTCAGTAAGAGAGAGAAGAGAAATATCAACAGGTGAAAGACAGAAAATCAGGCTCTTTAGAATTATTTTTATAGCTGGAGTAAAGGGGTAGCATTATGGGGATTTTTAGAGAATATTTGTGGGAATGGATGGAGAAATGCTGTTATGGTGTATATCTAGATATTTCCCCAAAGTCCTATGCACTTACAAGTGGGGCTTTTTGGTGATGATCGGATGGTGGTTGGGGGGTATACTTATCAGTAGGTTAGCCCATCAATGAGTTCATAGCTAAAAGGGATTTGAGAGTGAAGCCTGGTTGGAGGAGGTGAGTCAGTGAAGGTATGGCCTGAAGCATTTACCTCCTCCTCTCTCCCTTGATCTCATTCTCTTCTTCCCACCATCAAGCCTTAAGGAAGCCTGCTCTGCCATAGCCATGTGACATGACATGATGCCCTGCCTTGGGGCTAGCCAACTATGGTCTGAAACCTCCACAAACTGTAGGCCAAAATGATCCTCCCCTCCTTACAATTGTGGGCATCAGGTATTGTGTCTCAGTGACAACAAAATGTAACTAAGATACATTTTGATATCAGACAACTGGGGCCATTGCTCTGATGCTATCTGACCATAAGGTTCAGAAGCTTTTGAAACTGATTTGCAGGGGAATCTGGAAAGCTTTAGAGATGCCAGCTAGAGAAGTAGTCCTAGAATTCTGTAAGTTGAATCTGATGCAAGATTCTGGTCAGAGATGTAGAGGCCAGAATGCTGATAGAAATGCGGCTGGTAAACACTAGGCTCAGGAGTTTCAGTTGGGAATAAGGACTCCATGGGCACTTGAACTCTGCCATATGATTATGCTCTGGCTGGAATTTTACCTGCATTTTGCTTAGATATGGAGACATTGCAGGTGACTGAGATTAAGGATGGAAGACTAATCTGGTGTAAGAAATTTCAAGACATGTTAGGGAAGTGGCATGGCTACTGTTGGGGGTTTTTAGCCAGTTGTACTCTGGAA
Organism: Hydrochoerus hydrochaeris; assembly: GCA_004027455.1. NCBI lineage: Eukaryota > Metazoa > Chordata > Mammalia > Rodentia > Hydrochaeridae > Hydrochoerus > Hydrochoerus hydrochaeris. Next base: position 135,947 of record PVLA01005633.1, read on the forward strand.
ACTGAATGGAAAAGACACAGTTGAATAATTTTAAAATATTTGAGTTTGGCCAGAAAGGAAGTTCCTGTATAGTTGGGGTCTAAAAATACAGTGCAAAAGAGTTTGGTCACTGAAAAGATTTTCATTAAAAAGAAGTACTTTGGAAGAGGACAATAGAAAAATCTCCTTGAGAGAATGTAATGAAACAAGGCTCCATACTTTGCAAGCTGAAAAGTGCAAAGGTAGTAGCTGAAAAAACAGAGAGACCAAAGCAAGCTATGTAAACAAGTTATTCCATCACCAAGAAGGCAAAGGGCCAGGTCTGCCAGGCAAACAAGTTGCTAGGCACTGGGGTTGAAACAGACATTCTTCTTTGGAGGGTATAAATAAATGTGCTACAGTAGTTGAGCAGTACCTTTCCTCCCATCAGGAGGATAAGGGCTCCACCTGACCCCAGCTTTGTTTTTTCTTTATTTTTCTCATCTTCTCACAGTCCTTAACCCCAAGAACCTCAGGAGCCACATGGGTCCTGGCAGTTTTCCTTCTCCAGAAGAGCTCCAGTCTTCACCATTACCTTTGGAGATTGGTCTCCAGATCTTTCAGGCCTCCAGTGCAGACTTTCAGCCCCCCCATTTTACAAAGAATTGCCCTGCCATATGCAGTGAGCTCTAGGCCTTTGACTTTTGGGTGGCACTGGACCCTCCAGCGTGCAGAAGCCCATTTTGGATTCTTGCACCTCTGATCTGGAGACGAGCTTCATGTCTTCTGCTTCTGATGCTGTAAGCCTACCTACCAAATCACTTTATATCATACATGTGTATTTTATGTTCCTCTAGAGAACTCTGACACAAAACAGAGTGATGTCAGCAAATAGGCAGTTCCAAGGGTATGTCTCTCAACATAAAGATCAAAATATCAAGCATAAACTTACATAATTGTCAGATTTCTGCAAAGATGAAAGTTTGCAAAAAAAAAAAGTGAATACTAAATGAAGAAAAAGGGAACATACAATGGTCTGACATGGGTTTGGAAAGGTTGCTACAAAAGGGACATATACCACATCTAATGTCAAATAATAGATGTTTTATTAATATTCAGAATGAAGGACTACTACTTTAGCTTTGTTTTATAACATACTACTTTAGCATTGTTTTATATACCTCTAGTAGTTGTACATTTTCTGCAGGATGTTCAAGACCAAGTTAAGGTAAGACCTGTTTTTTAAAAAATCAATTTTTGTTATCTATCAAGTTCAGTTAAGTCTCCTCAGGAACCTTGGAACCACCCATAGCACCTCTTAGTTCTTCTGTCAGTGTCAGCCGTTCGGATGAGCCATGGCCATTGCTTGACTATAATTGCTTTCTGTGAAAGCCTGGGAGATTTTTGCTCCTGGTGACTCTCCTTAGGCACACTATATACCAATGATTACTTTCCTCAGTGGTCTCACAATCCTCTTGATCAGAAAACCAGGGGCTGACTGAATATAGGATAACACAGCATAGATTCTCTTTTGTTCTGGGTCCTTGGAGATCTAGGGCCAAAATATTGGCTGTCCTCTTACTTATCCCATCTGTCTCTCTAATTGTTGGTCTCTATACCTCAGTTGTTGAACATCCAGAAGACTGATGTAATAGAAGTATTATCATCTTATCTAAATATCAAACATCTTACAACATAAAATAGAACTATTATTATTTAACAAGCATGGCTGTTATAACATTTGAACACCTGCAGAACATTAAGTTACATATCTTACACAGAAAATTAGAAATCAAAACCATGCCTGTTATGACAGTCACAATGACATTTTTTAACACATTTGAATTTGCATTTTTTAACATAAGATACTGCCTTTCTGGTCCATCATCCGTATTTAATACATAAAAACTTTTACCTAACTTGTTGACCTTTAGTGGAATGTATATCTCATAAGTTTTTATTGAAGGCAGAGGTCTGAATGTGAACCAAAATTTTGTCACCATAAACAATCCCTGTTTTACATTTTTTAAAATGTGTACATCTGGAGGCATGAATACATAAATATACGATGAGGTTAATAACAATCACTTGTCTTAATCATATGAAAAGCTTTGTATCTTTAAATAAAAAACTTTATTGTATTATTTCTTTTGATGATGACCAATGTGAATATATTATAATAATATTTATATAATTGTAGTTGCAGACATCTCCCATAAGGCCATGGAGATCACTAGGGCCTCCAATCAATGAACAAGAACTGATAAAATATTACCAGGTGGCCACTTTCTTATTTATCAATTGAAGTCCTGTCCAATAATCCCAACCCCAAGGGACTTTTAATTATCTTAATACAATTTTTGATGACTTATGAAAAACCCAATTATAACATTTAACCCATTGATTTTTAAACTATGAGAGACTCTCAGGTAAATAATAAACAACAATATATATTATACTTACACAACTAATTTTAGCATCATTTTGAATAACTCAGAACCCAGGTGAAAGCATGATTTCTAAGTCAATATCCAAATTAACCTTGATTAAATGATCCACACATGTAAAAGAGAGAGAGAATTGTTGAGCTCAAATAAAATGAACAACTGTTTAAAAAATGGACAGATGGACAAACATGGACAGGTGATCTGTACAGATCCAAACAGACATAGAAACAAATGCAGAGCTGTCAGTGCCCGCAAGAACTCTTTAAGTTCCTGGGGACCATTTCATGCCCTTTTGTTGAACTAGCTCTCTTCTTACACCCCATGCCCTCAGGGTTGAAACACCTGTCACCTCCAGCACCCCATGCCCTCAGGGCATTTCTTAGGCACTCCATGCCACTTGGGCACTCCTGTACAGGCACTTGTGCTATTGGCTCCACAAGTGTGAGCAGTAACTAACTCAGCCACTTCCAGCAACAGATTAACAGACTGGAAAAACAGACAGATAGACTGACAAACATCTTACATAATGGGAGTGCACTCAAATATATTTTAACCAAATTGAATTACACAAAATTTTTTCACAATTGTAGAATTTGTAATTTTAAATAGACTAGGTAGGTTTGTCGTAGGTCAACTAGTAGAGGTCTCTTATCAAAGAATTTGAAAAACACAAAATCTCATCTATAATTAACATGTATTTTTTGCCATAGGATTTGGCATGCACTTCTATCATCTGTTTGGACCATTTTTATTTTTTGTTACCATCTTCTGGGTATCTTGAGTCAATTAAGATTGGTTCTAACTTCATCCTTTTCTGTCAGTTGTGGCATGATCTCCAAGGCATCACTGTCGTAGGACTGAGCATCAGCTTCTTAACAGGTGGGATCAACTCCTTTTCTGAGTTTGGGCCCATAATACAGCTGGACAGCACACACTAGCACCAAGAAAGGCCATTTAGTTTTCCTGGAAAAACATAAGCATACCATCAACTTCCTATCAGCACTGGACTGCGTGCTTTTTTGTCCAGTATGAAGATCTTTCCAATGAACTCTTTTTAGCCTTTTTTTGATGCATTGTCTACTGCAGTAGTTACATCTTTATTAGAATTTAAATATTTTAAATGGTATATTCTACTAAGTGAAATCTATTATGCAGTGAACTCTCTCTGTTTTCTTAAATTTAAATTGTGATCACATTTAACTATTTTTAGACCTGAATGTGGTAAGGTATAGAGAAAATGGAAACTGCATTTTGTATTTGGGCACCTTAGGCTCTTTTGTGACACACAGGTTGTGCTCCTGCTCTAACTAGAGGCCCCACTGTTGTTGGGGATCTGAGCACTCGTGCAGTATAAACTTCTGATGCATAAAGCATGTGCACAGGTGATAGGAAAAACCAGAGTGGCTTGGGTAGGCCAGAGCCATGTCCCACCTTGTTAATATGTATCAGAAGATCCAAAATCCTTAGGTACCCTTTCTTTATTTATAGATTTCCAATTTTTGTCAAGGGAAGAATAACCAATTGAGTAATACAATAATCTAGGGAGATTTGAACTGTGTTTTGAGTAGATTGAGCCATAACCTTGATTTCCTCTTGCAGCTGAAACAAGCAACATTGTTTCTTTACCTTCCTAGTCTGGGCCAAACTCCAGGCTCAGTGGAGGCTTTGGTGCCCTACTCTGCCTGGGGGCCTGTGAGAAGTAGTGAGAGGAGCAGAGAGCAGCAGTTTCTATTAAATAACCCTTTAAAATCTGTAAAGGGCCAGCTGATTTGTGTTGGATTATTTTTTCCCAAGCTGTTTTTCAATTTCCTCCCAAGTATTTCAATTCACAATTTCTTCTTCTGGAGACAAACTCAAGAAATTTAGAAAGCTGTGTAGTGTCACTCTATTGACAACTAAAATTGTCTTAAGAAACCAGAAGGTGAACTCAGCAGAAGCCCGCCTCAGGGGTAGGCTACCCAGAACCTCCCCTATGGGCCCGCCCTGCCGCAGGGAACATCAAGGAGGCCCGCCCAAGACTGAAAACTGCTCTGGACTGCTACAGATGGGCCCACCCTCCCACCTGGAACATCAGAAGATCTCAGCAGGCTCCAGTTAGTGTGGGAAAATTTGGAACTTTGCTCCCAAGTGGCAAAACCTTGACTACAGCGGATTGACTGTATCAGTGTGAGCAGTCAGGAGAGGGTGGAGATCCCTCACCAGCATGCTTCTGAGGAAACATGGCCAATAGGGAAGGGGCTGGGAGCTGCACTGTAACCTGTGTGGAGGAAGCCAGGACCATGACAGGAGAGAGAGGCAGGAGGAGGCCACAAGCCCAGAACCCTAAGAGCCCTGATCCAGGAGAAGGAAAAACAAGGGAGACTGAGCACAGCAAACACACAACATCAGACATGGCTTCAATGGACATTAAGCGATATCTTCAGGACCTTGAAGATGAGCTCAAAACTGAAATATTAAATCAGGTAAAGCAAGATATGAGTAGAGTAATAAAAGAAATGCTCTCAGGAAGTATCTGTCAGGATGATACAGACAGAAGAAGGGAGGAACACAAAAAAAGGTGAGAAACATTCGATAAAGAATATAAAGAAAATATAGAATACATGAAGCAGATTCAAAGAGACTACCAGGAAATTAAAAACTCCATTGAAAGCTGGCAAAATGCCTTAAAAGAAACTAAGGATAGACTGTCAAAACTTGAAGACAAGTTGGCAATGTGTGATCATGAAAGGAAAGATCTCTTAAAAATAACAAGGAAACAGGCAGTAACAATACAAAGGCTAGAAGATGACAAGAAAAGCTATAATTTAAGAATAAGAAATGTGAACGAAGAAGCAGGAATACATACAGGCTAATTACAAAGGCTATTCACGGAAATAATTAAGGAAAACTTCCCAAGCATGGAAAAAGAAAATGACATTCGGTTATATGGGGCATATGTGGGGCGAATTACAAAGGCTATTCACAGAAATAATTAAGGAAAACTTCCCAAGCCTGGGAAAAGAAAATGACATTCGGTTATGTGGGACATACAGAACTCCAGCCACCTATAACCAAAACAGATCTACACCAGACATATAAAAATCAAGATACCAGAAATTCAATATAAAAACAGAATATTAAAAGCCATCAGAGAAAAGAAACAGCTTACCTATAAAGGTAAGCC